>BHFT01001674.1:0-92732 GCA_004320025.1 Laticauda laticaudata
TCCATCACTGGCTATTCTTCAACCGCCATCCCACAAGCATGCAACGGCGTTAAACCATTATCTCAAAAGTTTCCACCAAGATTTATTTACAAAATTAAATGAAGCAAGTGTGTGAAGCAAAGATTAATCTTTATTAATAACAAGTCTGTAAAAGAAAAATGACCCTATGAGTCAAGTGTCCAAATAAAGTCTACAGGCTAGCCACCCAGTCTCTGGCACTCTTCTCTGTCACTCAGAGGTGTGCCCAGTCTCAGGCGGTGAAGGGTCCAGGTGCTGTGGAGGTGGCTGCTGCTAGAGTGCTGGTCTGGAAGCGCCACTGGGTGTGCTTGGCCCGAAGAGCACAAACAGGGGACGGTGTGTTGAGAAGCTCTCAGACAGCTGGCTCAGCCCCGTGATGTTGAGAGCTCCTTCCTCCATGCCATGGGGTGTCAGCCCAAAGTACCGATGACAATATGTACTGAGGGTGGGCTTGGCTTGTGGGGTGGAGGAAGGAGCAGTGTAGTGGGGCTGTCTGGTCTGCAGCTGGGTGAGACTGGCGTGGGTGGCATCAGTGGCGTGGGTGGCATCGGGGCATCGGTGGCCATCAGTGGAACTGGTGGCAATGGTGGCGTCCGATGAACCTGTGCCCTGGACTGGAAGGGGCTGCTGCCTGTGCTGCTGGACCTCCTGTAGCCGTAGCCCTGGTAGGTGAGGGCTGTGCAAAGCCTTGTAATGGAAGGGACATCACCTGGGGTAGAGGAGCAGACCTAGACCTGGTTGGGAAGCAGGTTCATCTGGATCTGGAGGGTTGTGGAGCAGATCGCTGATCCTGTCCTTAACCATCTGGTACTGGGGTTCTGCCATGTCCATGAGGGTCTCTGGTTCACAGTAGGTGAGGAAGGGCTTGCAGTTGGAGGATGAAGAGTCGGTGTTACCAAGCTGAGAAGGAGATCTATGCTGCTCCTGATGGTGTCTCTTATCTCCAGTGCAGGATAGTGTGGCTCTGTCCCTCCTGTCTGGCTCTCTGCCTTTCTGTGGAGGTGGAGCTGGGGGTGGATGCAGGTTTGGACAGTGGTGGAAGGTGCTGTCTGCTTTCTCCCAATGTGCGCAGGGGCCTCCACCGCACTCCTCCATGGTTAGAACAGCTGTCGGCTGGTTCTCCATCGTGGCACACTCCACAGACACCTGCCTGTAGACAGGAAGCTGACTCTCTGCCGGAAGAGGACTGGCTCTCAGCAGGCTGCCTGAGAGAGGGGTTGTGAGAGGGGCTGCTCCTCGGTGGCGGGATATCTCCCTCACAGGAGCTGCACTTGGCCATCTGAGGAGGTCTCTCTGTCCGTCTGCTTGACCAGCGCCTGGCCAGATTTCTTGAGGTGGCAGCTTCCCGTAATAGGTGGTGCATGTGCTTCCCACTAGCGCGTGAGCACCTCTGAAGTGTAGCCCAGGCTCTCCGCCTTCTCTCTCCAAGCAGCCTGCTTCCTTTTGGTGTCCCTGTACAGCCGGTGTCCCTTCCGCCATAGATAGTCATTCTCTCTCAGCCACTCCAAGCCCAACTCATCCTCATGTTCCTCCTCGATGTTGTAATTGCCTCCTGTTCCATTCTCCCGTCTGCCTCTTCCTCCTTTGGCAGGACCACATGGGCCCTGCATAAGAGGGCTTCCAGGTTGTAGGGGCTGCTCCTTCACACCACCAGCCAGCAGCAGCACCAGCAGCAGCACAGCAGGACCCAGGATCAGCAGCAGCAGCGTAAGCGACACAGCACGAGCGCAGGCAGCACCAGCACGAGGAGGACCAGGAGCACGAGGACCAGGAGCATGAGCAGGACTAGGAGCACCAGCAAGGACCAGGACACCACTGGCTTAGCAGACCTGCCACAGAAGAACATCGTAGAAGTAAGCACGCAGTAGAAAGCACCACAGACCAGAAGCAGCTTCAGCAGAGTAAGCACCAGAGCAGAAGCCACCGCCAGAAGCGCAGCATCACAGCAGAGTTACCACGCCACCGACACAGAGAAGCAAGCATGCGGCATAAAGCAATCATCAATCAGCTCCTCCAGAAGTAGAAAACCAGCAGAAGCCCAAGCCCCAGAAGAGTGAGCCCGTGCTGCAGAACCCCCAGCAGAAGCAGAGTGAGGGCCAGGGGTGGGAGGGTGGGCCCTGTCCCTCTTGCCTCTTCTCTTCTTCCCCATGTTGTGGGGTTGCTGGCTGGCAGCGGCTGGCAGGCAGGCAGGCTGGCAGGCAGGCAAGGCAAAGCAAGGCTGGCAGGCAGGCAGAAGCAAGGCTGCAGGCAGGCTGGCAGGCAGGCAGTCAATTGTGCTGGAAGCAGGTCTTTCCTCTGAATTGACCTGCTTGGGAGCTGCTTCCCTTTATATCCGCGGGGCTGACGCAATGCATTCTCCCCGCATGCGCAGTGAACGCTAGGCATCCACTAGCATCCACTAGGCATCTGCTAGGCATCCGCTATGGCTTCCGCTAGGCATCCATCGGCTTCTGCTGTGCATCCGCTTCATCCGCTCGGCATCCGCTTGTGTATTCGCTTCATCCGCTCAGCGTCCGCTTTGCTGCGCTCCCCCGCGAACCTTGCAGGTGCCATCCGCTCCTCATCACTTCCATCCGCTAGGCTTCCGTGGAGCATCCGCTTTCCATCCGCCCTGCGTCCTCCCCCTTCCTGTTCCTTTCTGTGTTGTCCGCTGTGGTTATGCAATTTTGCCCCTTTTGAGAGCGGATAAACAATGGATGGAACATTTTTCTCGTCGCTGTGTCCTTTTTACAAATGTTTTGCATCCGTCGGCCAGTGTGACAGGGCCTTAGTACCCCGCGAAAACTTAAAAAAACATATATATATATATATATATATGTGTGTGTGATGTGGTGTGTGCTGTTCAGCTTCCTTCGGGTATTATCCCACGTCATTGTAGTGCTTTTAAAGTTGTTGCAAACGTTTCAGCAGAATCTCATCTGCCGTATCATCAGGCTTCCGTATAGAGTTTGTTTGTTTCTATGATGGCAGATGAGATTCTGCTGAAACGTTTCTAACACTTTAAAAGCACTACAATGACGTGGGATAATACCCGAAGGAAGCTGAACAGCACACATGTAAGTGCCCGCGAAACTTTATATGTATGTGTGTGTGTGTGTGTGTGTGTGTGTGTGTGTGTGTGTGTGTGTTAATATATATATATATATTATATATATAATATATATATATATATATATATATATAATATATATTATATATACACTTGTTTTTAAGCTCTCGCGGGTACTTACATTTGTGCTGTTTAGCTTCCTTCGGGTATTATCCCACGTCATTGTAGTTCTGTTAAAGTTTGTAGCAACTTTAACAGAACTACAATGACGTGGGATAATACCCGAAGGAAGCTAAACAGGCACATTATATATACCATACATACACACACACACACACACACACACACACACACACACATATATATCCCCTCTCCCTACCTCTCTCTGTACATGGGATAGAGAAACAAAAACTGCAAATAGTGAAGCCAATATCCCTGATTTATTGGGGGAGCATTTACATTTTTGAAGCTTGCCATCTGATCTTTATCTAACTGGTCTTTTCTAACTGGTACCCAAAAATATATTAAAGAGCTATCAGAATGATTGATGGTCACAATTAGAAATTATAATTGCAACATTTATGAAGGTCTATCCATATATGTGCAAAGGATAATATATGTTACCAAAAAACTAAATTGTTGTTCACGGTTTATCATGAAGCTTATTAATATAGGCTCCAATTTTTCCTTGTTGCTAGATTAATTTAGAAACGTTGGGAAGAAGCTGAAAACAATTATAGTTCTGTAGTGGAAAATCTAGTCAGATTTAGATTCCATTGCTTTTTCCACACTTTTAAAAATAAGAGTCTTAACAGGCCTTGAAAAAGGGCTGAATAGTTCAGTGCAAATATATCTTGCATGTAAAATATCATGTTGCATTTGAAATCTGATAAATATTTATTATCAATGCTGTTTGCTTTTAATCTCTTCAGAATATCATTCCTCCAGCTTTTGATTCCTTAAACAAAAATGGCATTTACATTGCAATATTGCTTGCCAACAATCTCATTTTCTGGTTTAGTCAGCAGCTTTCATGCTTGATTAGTCTTTAATTATACAAATACCTACATATTAAAAAAAGTTTTAGTTTTCCTCCCATACTTTGAGCATGTAATTATTTCTTCTTGCATGCAATAACCTTTAATTTTAGGATTAAGCAACTGATATTTTTTAGTATGGATGGTTTTTTTCAAGTGTTAAAGAAAATGTATTTATGGTATTACAAGTGGGAAAATTAACTTTGGGAAAGTCTTTCATTAGCACAATTGACAGCAGTGATCAGTTCTGAGAAAATCTTCAAAAAAAATAATGTTTGTAAAAACAAATTAGCATCTGATCTGTTTCTTTGGGTAAGCTTTCAGAGTTAAAATATTTCTAGGCTCCAACTATAAAAAACTCAAAAGAGGTATATAGAAACTACTAGATCCTAGAGCATCTGGAATAGTTCAGTACAGGATGGAGTAATCTAGTATCTGAAGTCTGACCAGGTTGAAGAAAAACAGAGCTCAGGCTTCCTATCATTAGTACCAGAAAACTGGAAGGGGCAATAATTTTGTTTTTCATCATAAATCAATTAAATAGGGAAAGCAGATTCTGTGTAAATATAAGAACAGTTTGTGAGGTATAGTGACTACCCTTTCTGAATGTGATAGAGTTAAAAATTGTATAGGAAAATTGTTACACAGACATATAAGAGAAATGGAGCAGAGCAGAGCAAAGTCTTAAACTTTTGACAAAGTTAGCTGGTTCCTGCACTATCACACAAATGTGCAGTACCAGGGAGTTGGAGTGGTAGAACTAAAGATTCTTTCTATTTTCAAACATTGTGACTAACATCACCAATAGTAGCCTGAAAGCAAGGATAAATCTGGTTTAAAAACAAAACTCTATTCATTCTGTTGCCCATAAAATCCATTGTCCTTGGATTCAGTCAGTAAGGAATATAAGAGAAAGTACTATAAAGTCCTTGTCCAAATACTTTATTAGCTGATGTTTCCAAATCTTGAAACAATAGTAGTTTGTATTGCACATACAAAATATAACTGATTCATGAAGTACACATTAAAGCATGGGGGAAACCCAAAACATGGTTACTTGAAAATAATTTTTCAAGCATTTGGCCTTACTAAGCTAGGAAAAAAATTTCATGGATTAAACCTGATGAAAAGCAAAAATATTTACATGCAAATGAACTTGCTATTATGCTACTAAGCTAGTAAGGAGTAGTGCAATCATTATTCCATGATCTAGTGATTAGTCATGGAAACATAAAAACAACCCAAAAAATTCTGTGTGGACTTTAGTGAGTTGGGTCACCAAATACACCCCGACTCTGCCAAGGACCTTGGAATACTCATCTCTAATCACCTAAGTGCTAGAGCCCATTGTAACAACATAGCCAAAAAAGCATTAAGAGTTGTTAACCTAATCCTGTGTAGCTTTTTCTCCAGTGTTATTGTACTACTAACTGGAACATACAAAACATTTGCTAGATCAATTCTCGAGTACAGCTCGTCTGTCTAGAAACCGCATTGCATATCGAACACGAACACAATCAAGAGAGTCCAGAGATATTTCATGAGAGGACTCCTCCACTCCTCTTCTTGTAACAGAATATGTTCTGACCTGGGAGGGGTGGAGCTGACGTCATGACAACATGGATGAAGGATCTCGGGCTCCAGGACTCAGGCTCCAGGACCAATACCAATATCCCTGCAGCTAGATGGTCCATTTGGACTTAAACTGTCCTGAAGAGACAGTGATCAAGGAGAGTGCAGCCTGATGATCCCAGGGATATCGCAAAATCCCTAGCTGATCCAGGAAAAGCTCTCCAATTCGGCTGCAGAGGAAAGCGGCCATTGAAGCTGCTGAAAGGTTGGGACAGCTCCGGAATGGAAGTAAGAAAAGGAAAGAAAGTGTGTCGGCTTTTTTTTTTCTTATAAAAGAAAAGGGAAAAGAAAGATAATTGAAGACAAGAAGAGGAAACAGCAGTGAAAAAAAGCCGTTTGTCAAACTATTGTTTTTCTATTGTTTAATGAATTATTTTAAAGAAGGGATTTTTTTTTTAACTGGACTGGATTTTTGTTTAATAATCAATGGAAGAAATTTCTTAACATTTATTTTAAAGGGAGAAACTGGATTTTTCTTTGTGTTCTAATAGTTTTCTTTTTTCCCTTTTTTTCTATAAGAGAGTCTTTTATTTTGAAACTTCTTTTTGACTTTGTTATATTGTAAAGAGGAAGTGAAAGTTAAATAAAACACAGTAACACTGCCAACTAGAGGCCTTAAAAAACACTTTTATTTTGAGAAACAGAAACTTCCCAGCCAGGCTGTTTATACCTAGAGAAGATAGAGAGTGGAACACAGAAGAATTGTTTATGAAGGTGTTACTCTTGTAAAATCTCAATGGCTGGGAATTGAAATTGAAAGAATGTGTTTGGTGACCTTGGACTATATTTGCTGAAACATTGATAGTATGCCTTGGACATTGTATGTGGCAGTGATTTACTTTGTGACAAAATTCTAAACTGCAATATTTTTTTAACTGGCAGCCTTGCCTGGCCTGAACTTTTTGGATTTTTTTTCTTTCTTTTTCTTTTTTACATCTGATTGTGATTTTGTTGCTGGAATATTAGCTTTTTTTTTTCTTTTTTTTCTTTTTACCTCTTTTTTTTTTCCTCTTATTTATTCTTTTTTTGATACTAACTGGTGGATTATTTTAATGCTTTTTTATTTTTAAACAACTTTTCATTCTGTTTTTTGTGTGCCTCTTGGAGTTGAGTTCTTTTTGATTTTTTACCATTTTTTTCTTTTTCATTTATAATGTTTATTGGAGTTGTAAGCTGATTTTTATCGATTGGATTTACAGTTAATTTGAAATGAGAAAGACAACTACCACAAGTTCATCAATCCCTACCTCTTCTTCCCCACATAGTGGCCAGCGGTCAATAAACATGATGTTGCAGCAGGAAAAGGAGAGACAAAGAAAAAGAAAAGGTAGTTATCTTACAAATGATACTGCAAGCAATACAAGAACAAGGAAAATGAATGGAAAGAACTGAGAAGAGAACAGAGAAAACAGATGAGAAACTAGAGAACATACAACAAATGATAATGAAGAATGAAGAAAGGTTTCAAAAGGTAGAAGAAAAAGGTGATCAGAGAGATAAAAAAAATGGTGAAATGGATAGTAGATTGACTGCTGTTGAACACGACAAAGGAAGTGGAATGTTGGGCTGGCAGATGGATAGGGCAGATTTTTATCACAGATTTCAAAATATTGAGGAGGAAAAAGGAGAACATCTGGCAGAAATAATGATAAAAATGTTGGCAGATGCTTTGAAGATATCCAAAGAGAAAACGATGAATGGAATAGATGAAGTGTACTGAGTTTTTACAAGATGTGAAATGAGAAATAAATTACCTAGAGAGGTCGATGTAAGATTTACCAGGAAACCAATTAAAACACAAATAATACAAAGTGCAAGCGATGAACCATTGAAATACAAAGGCAAGAAGATTACAGTCCTAAAACAAGTACCAAGAAAAGTGAGAGAAATGAGTAGAGAGTATCAATTCCCAACAAAAAATTAATAAAAAATGAATTATAGATGGTTGCTCCCTGATGGTCTCCTATTTACCTGGTAAGAACAAAGACATAGATTAGTCTCAATAGAGTAAGAAGAATTATTCTATGGAGAATATTTCAGAGGAAAAGAAGATGAGAAAATATGAGAGGAAGAAACAATTAAAATTCAAGGGGAGATGGCCAAAGCAAGAAATAAAGTAATGCAAGAAGAAACAACATGTGAAGAAGGAACAGTAGGTGGAAAGATGGACTTCAAAGAAGCAAGAGAGCTACAAGAGCTGTAAACCCTATGTATAAAGTATAAATAATGAAAGAAAATAAACTGATTACAATAAATATAAATGGATTGAATTCGGCCACCAAAAGGAGGAAAATATTCCATAAATTAGAAAATTAAATATAATCTGCTTGCAAGAAGTTCATATAAAAAAACCAACATGCTCAGGTATTGAAACATCGTAAAATTGGCAATTTATATACTTCATTGGCACAACAACAAAAAAGAGGAGTTGCTTTAGACATTAAGAACATGATCAAAGCTGAATTAATTTTTACGGATGAAGAAGGAAGAATATTAATGGTGGAAATAATTGACAACAACATAAACATACTTTTAGTAGCAATATATGCTCCCAATGAAGAACAAGAAGAATTTTACAAAAAATTGCATAAGAAAATTATAGGATTGGAAAATGATAATATATGTTTTAGGGGAGATTTTAATGGGATAGTAGATTCAAAATTAGATGATACAACACAGAAAGCTAATAAACAAAATAGAAAGACACTCCCAAAATCCCTCTTCAAAATGGTACAGGAATTCAGCATTAAAGATGTTTGGAGAGAAAGAAATGCAAAAAATAGACAATATATCTTTTACTCCAACAGACATTTATCATGGTCAAGAATAGATATGATTTGGATGTCAATGGAATTAATCTCAAATATACAAGAAGTTAATATTGAAACAAGTACTTGGGCGGACCACAATCCTGTGTGGATTAAATAGCAAGGAGAAAGGAAAAGATCCAGATGGACTTTGAATAATACAATATTGAAAGAAAAATAATTTACACAAAAGATGTAAAAAGAATTGGCCTTTTTCTTCAAAGAAAACAACAAGGAGGATACCTCACTATAAAACTTATGGGATACCATGAAGGCCTATGCCAGAGGACTGATAATAGGCTATATGAAAAAAAATGTAAAAAAAAGACAAATGCAACAGATGTTAGAGAACAACAGATGTTATAAGAAACTTTTAGGGGACTTACAAAGATATTCACAAAAAAAGGATATTAAAAAGTAAATAGATATAGTTAAACACAAAATGGGGTTGATGGAAAAAGAAGAGTTAGCTCAAAAAAGTAGGAATGCCAAACAGAATTTCTTTGAAAATGCAGATAAACCAGGCAGATGGTTGGTGTATAAATTAAAAAAAGAGAGAGAAATGAAAAAGATAATGCAGTTAATAGATGATCAAGGAAAGATTTGTAATGGAAATGATGAAAAGAAAAGGTAGTACAGAAATATTATGAAAAACTATACAATGAAGAGAATATTGATGAAAAAGAACAATAAACAATATTTGCAAAGAGCGGAACTACCCCAAATATCTGAGGATATTAAAATAATGTGAGAAGGGAAAATAACAATGATGGAACTAACTGAGTCATTAAAGAGACAAAATACTGGAAAGGCTTTAAGTCCAGATGGGCTAGAATTTTATAAGACTTTACAAAAAATTTTCAGTATCCCAATGCTTGAAGTGATGAATGAAGCTTTGTTAAAAACTAAAATAGCCAAACTCATGGATAGAGGCCTATATTACTCTCATACCAAAAGAGGACACTGACCTACAGCAAGTTAAATACTACAGACCTATTTCCCTGCTGAACTCAGATTATAACATATTTGCCTCAATAATGGCAGAAAGACTTAAGAGATATCTGAACAATTTCATACATACTGATCTAAATTGATTTCTGCCAAAGAGGCATATAAAAGACAATATGAGAATAATTTTGAACACTTTGGAATATTATGAAACACATTCTGAGAAGCAAATGGCCTTGGTATTTCTAGATGCACAAAAGACCTTTGATAATATAAATTGGCAGTTTATGACATTACAAATAGAACAGATGGGCTTTGGTGAAAAAATTATTAAAGCTATAGAGACAATATATTATAAGGAAAGATAAATGGAGACTTAGCAGATAATATTAACATAAAAAAGGGAAATAGGCAAGGATGCCCACTGTCCCGGCTGCTGTTTGTTTTGACTTTGGAGGTCCTAAATAGAAATATTAGAGAAGATAGTGAAATAAAGGGAATGAAAAATAAAAAAGAGTTACAAGCATTTGCAGATGATCTTGTTTTCATATTAGAGGAACCATTAAAAACAGCACCTAAATTGATAGAAAATATTGAAGAATATGGACAGGTGGCAGGTTTGAAAATAAATAAAGATAAAACCAAGATTTTGGCCAAGAATATGGTGAAAAAACAAAGGAAAGAATTAAAAAAGAGATTGAATATCCAGAACACAAATGAAGTTAAATATTTAGGAATATAATTAACAGAAAGATGTGGAACACTCAAAGAAGATAATGATTATAAACTCAAACAACAGATTGCCACAGATTTGAAAAAATGGGAAAATTTACAATTATCTCTAATAGGGAGAATATCTACAATTAAGATTTATATTTTTATATTTGTTTCAGACAAATATAGGGAAAGAATATTTCGAGGATCTAAATACTGTAATATAACACTGAAGTATATATGGCAGGGAAAGAAGGCAAGAATTAAATTAAAATTGCTACAAGATGCTAGATCAAGAGGAGGTTTTGGTCTACCCAATTGGGAACAAATCGGAGAAATGTTGGAAGTTGTCATCAGATACCTGGATCATACTATCACACTGGGTGGACACGTCTGGAAGCCAAGAGATACTGGATTAAAATTCACGCAGGGCTGGAAAAAGTGACAAAGCAGCATATAGACTTGAAACCAGATATATTTTTATTGGGTATCTTTCCTGAAGGATATAGTCAAGAATTGATATATCTGATTATAAATGTATTAACAGCAGCTAGAATTGTATTTTCCAAAAATTGGAAAAATGAAAAAATTCCGATAGAAGAGGATATGAATAAGAAAATAATGGAATGTGCAGAAATGAGTAAATTGACATTAAGAATTAGAGAACAAGAAGATAAAGAATATTATAAAATTTGGTATCTATTTTATCAATAGCTAGATAAGAAAATAAGGAAATAAAATATAATATAAATAAAACATAATAGTAATGGTAAGATCAGCTAATGATATGTTATAATTGATTATAATGAAATGAATTATATTACGTATTAGATCATGTAGTAGTTGAGATTTGCTTGAAAAGAATGATGTGAATCTATAATTAAAGTATAATAAGGTGTTAATAACAATATAATATGGTAGGCACAGTTGTAAATTATAATATGAATTATAATTTAAATGTAGATGGAAAGACTGCTGATATTGTGCACAAAAGTTATGTACCAACTGACACACTGTACAATGGAAAGATGGTTTCATTTGTTATTTTATGTTTGTGTTTGTTTATGTTTGTTAATATATATATATATATATATATATATATATATATATATATATATATAAAAGAATAATGTTCTGAACCCAAACTTTGTTGCCAAGGAAACAGACATGAAACAGAGGTAGACAGCAAAACCTTTATAAATAGTTTTACAAATTCCAGTTCCTTCATGGTTAAAAGGCTTGTGTTTCAAACTAAATTAATCTCTGATAGAAAGTAGCCTTGCCAAGGTTGTGCAAGGCTGCCAAAGAACTAGGTAAAAGTTATCAAGAACAATAGACTTCAGAATAGGAGTCTCAAACCATACTCAAGATATTCTGACCGTCTACAGGCTTGAGTGAAAAAACTTTTTTGCTTCCTGAAAAGAACTCCAGTTTCTCTAGCTGGCTTTTATCTCTTTAAGGGAGGGTTACCTTGCAGCCTTACTTCTGAGTCGCCCGTGCTGCTGCAGCTGCTCTTTCCTTCGAGCAGCCATGTGCATACACACATTGGCACAGGCTCTTCAGGGACCTCTTCATCACTGCTGGCAGCCTCCACAATCTCTAAAGGCAGAATTCCATTCCTTGATGGTCCTGGCCCCATCACTGCCTCACACACAGGCCCCTCATCTGAGACGTCACTCTCCGAGACTCAGCCGCCCACACCTGCTGCTGGTGAACCACAAAAGAATATCTATGCCACCAGACTTGAAATTTTAGGCTTAGACAACTTAGAATTATATCGCCTTCAGTCTGACTTAAGCGTAGTACATAAAATTGCCTATTGCAATGTCTTACCCATCAATGACTTCAACCACAACAATAAACAAGCACATAATAGACACAAACTCAAGGTAAACAGCACCAAATTCGATTGCAGGAAATACGACTTCAGCAACAGAGTACTCAACGTCTGGAATACTCTACCTGACTCTGTGGTTTCTTCCCCAAACCCAAAAAACTTTAACCTCAGATTGTCTACTGTTGACCTCACCCCATCCGTAAGAGGTCTTTAAGGAGCAGGCATAAGCACACTAATGTGCCTACCATCCCTGTCTTAATGTTTCCTTTTATTCGGATCCATTTCATATATTAATAATCATGTTTATACCTGTCATTTTATACCTGTTATTTAATAAATGCTCAACAAAATAAATAAATAAAATAAATATAAAACAGATCTATCTGCTCATGAAATACAGAGTTTCTCTTGTCAATATTCATCTGCCAAGATGCAACGCTAAGTTAGCAGACAAAATGCTAAGTTAAGTATCAACTAGAATTGTTTTTGTGCTTCCATTACTAATGAATAAATAATAGTAAACCAGTGATTTCACTAGTCAGCTTTTTTGATAAATGCAGTCCCTTTGGCTGAATTCAGTCACATTTTTATCCTATGATCAGCGTTTTTGTCATCATTTGACTGTGCTTTAGATTGGAAGTTTTCAGTGCCTCATACAATATACCTCTGCTTACATGCACATATTGCTTCATTGAAGCCGTTGCCAGCCACATCATTAGTGATGTGTGACAGAGAGTTTCTCTTTTCCTAAGATCTTCAGTATTTCATAGATGATAAAATGTTTTTGATTTTGGTCTGTGCTTTTCCAGAGTTTGAGAGCTTTCTCCTTCTATATTTCTCAAGTGTGATGAACACTGGCAAGAGGAACTCTGGTGTTTCATGAGCAGATAGATCTGTTTTATATTTGATGTGCCAACACACTATGATGCTCATAGAATTGCAGAAGTTCCCTAGGGCTTCAAGGAATGCTTATTTCCCTTGGATTCCCCACCCCATATGTTTTAATAGTATATTCTTTTTAACAGTTCTCTTTTTCCCAATGCAATATTACACATATTCTTTAGTTTTAATCCCTATTTTGTTTTGAAGCAAAATACAAAGACGACAACTACTTGCTTGCAGTAGCAAATATACACTAGTACACAGAATCTTCTATTCATTAATGCATTATTTATATCATGCCTTCTATTGTGTTTTTTATATGGAGACGAGATGAAACAGAGCCTTTTTTGTGTTGTAGGTGGGGAGATTTTCAAGCTCTTTGTAATTTCATCTGACCCAAAGGTAGTTAACTAGTCTTAGAATTTAGTTTGTCACTTATCAATTCATTATTTTATTTCTTTAATCATTTGCTTAAGAAAATGCATTAAAAAAAAGAAAAAAGAAAAGACAGTGAAGGATAGTATATGTGATGGAAAGAAGTTTTCTTTGAGTTTGGAGATGTTTGAGCATATTAACAGTCTTAAAAGAGTAGAACAGGTATAACTGTTGCTATATTAGAAATATGTCTCATATTTATTCTGAGTTCATACTGAGCTCAGATACTTTCATAAACATCATAAACTCTTAAATAGTTTATTGTAACAGGAATTAGATTTCTTTTGTGTTAGAAAAGTTCGTTCATTCATTCATTCATTCATTCATTCATTCATTCATTCATTCATTCATGGATTTTTCTAGATTAAAAAAGGTGATGTAGCTTAAAAGTTCAGACCGGTTTCAAAATCTAGTTTTAGCCTTGCAGGCATTACATCAGCTTGGAGAAGTTGTATTTGCTTAGTATGTAATATGGGCATAAAAATATAAAGATGTTTTATGCATTATGTGTAGAATATTAAAAAGTATAAATATTATTCAGATAATGGTACAACATAAATATAAATATAAACATATAGAACATAAAGGAGAACATAATGTGCTACTGTTAAATATTCCATCTCTTCAACATGGCCTTGAAACTGCTGTTTTATTTATTTTTTATCCTTAAAAAGATAAAAACATATTCTTAAATTATCCTAATTCAAAGAGTAATAATACATGAGTGTATTGGTCCCTGGATCTCCAAAAATCGACAACAATATATGCATGGCAAATCTCACCTCCCCCCACTCTCTCTTCCCCCCTCCCTCCCTCTTTTTCTCTGTGTAACTGTGTCTTTGTATGTCTGTGTATGTATCTAAGGGTATTTGCAGTATGAANCTTCCCCCCTCCCTCCCTCTTTTTCTCTGTGTAACTGTGTCTTTGTATGTCTGTGTATGTATCTAAGGGTATTTGCAGTATGAAGCAAACTATATGCCTCTCTACTGGCCTGCAAAGGAACTGAATTGAATAATATTAAAAATAGTAGTAATGCTTATTATTATTTTAGTTTTCACTAGAATAAATAATTAAAGTAATTCTCTCATTTGGTCAGTCAGTGGAATTGATAAACAAGACTTCTGACATATAAACAGAGTTTAGGTTGGACTTGCTGCATATCTAGGGTTATCTTTGTAGCTTTGTAATCCTGAGAAAGATTCAGAAAAATCTAAATCTATGCCACAAATTCATATTTCTTCCATGATGGAGATATAAATTATTTCTCTCCCATGACAAGAAAAATTATCCAGAGTTGTTGCATTGAAAAGGGTTGGAAAAGTTACCCCTAAAGATTTGCATCTGCCTGGTCATTAGACCTCTTTTTTTTTTTTATTTTGGAAAATTTTATTTGATTTCACAAAAAACAAATACAAATAAAACACTTTTTTGAAAATAGCATGGTCCCAGGTATCCTTCATACAGACACAAAACTCAATTTCATGCTCATTTTTATATTCTTTTCCATATCTTATACCATTTATATTTTACATAGTTTTTCCCCTCTTTTAATTTTCTCAATTTGTTTTTGATGTCTCATCTCAATTCATTAATTATATACTTTTATTTGTCCAGTTACAATTTGATATTATCTTTTCTTATTAAACAATTTTCCCTGTAGTTTCCAATTAGAGTATGACACCTTTATATCCTTTAATTTTGTCCATTCAAACTCTTATTTATGCTTCAATGTATAGCTTTGAGATAATAGCATTCAATATAAAACATAACTTCCAATCGCATTCTGCTTGTACATTCTAAATTACAAGAATACAATATATTCTTTAAAAAATTATATACATATGTAAATAAACACACATTCCATTCCAATTCATTCATCTATCATTAATATGCATTAAAAATCTTAACATCTTTAACATTTCTTTTCAATGATATACATCCTCTTGGGAATACTTTAATCTTTCCATGATTAATTTCTTTTCCCATATTTCTTACTTACTTATATTTTATAAATCATTACTAAATATTAAAAATGTTCCCTTTTAATCTCTCAATCATTTAATTCACTTATTTATAAACAAACATCCACTACATTACAATAAATATTTTATCCATCATCATATTTTCTAAATTATTTCTATTGTTATTATAAATGCTATCTTATGACCTTAGCAGAATCCCTTTTACGATTAAATTTCACCCATTATCTCTAAATAGCTTATGGTACAATCCTATATTTTTCCCTGTATCTCCATTTCTTGTTTCTGTCTTTTACAACTTCTTTTCCTTGCTTTCTTCCCCTCTTCTTTCCCTCCCCTTTTGCCCCTCGTCTCTCTACTTCTAACTCTCTCATCTGTGATCCCTCTTCTGTTGCTTTCTAATATTATACTTATCTTTCAAAATTGTCCTTCTTTGGTTGTTTTTTTCTTGTCTTAACCTTTTCCTCTCTTTCCTTCCCTTTTCCCCCCCCTTAAATTATTTGATCATTAAGATGGCTTCTTTCTTTGTCCCAGTCTTCTTGTTCTGCGTTTCTTGTTTGCTTCTCATAATTCCAGATCTCCATTTCTAAAATTGAAACACGAAGCCAAAAGAACTTCTCCCTTCTTGTGCATCTTCTTTCCATTTTTAAGTTCCATTTTCAGTTCTTCAAAGAGTGATACCATTTTAAAAACTTTTAAACAACCCAGTTAATTTAGTCAGTCTAATTGCAAAAAACCAAAAATCATCAAATAATCCACTAATCCAAGGTGTACTACTTGCTTCTTTTCCACTTTCTCTTCTGGGTTCTATTATTTTGTTACCAAGTTCCATTGAAATGTATCTTCTTATCAACATTTATCAACATTTCACTATACAGTTCCATTCCTTATTCCAGGCAGTCTCCTCCATTTTTCCAGATCCTGCCCTTGTATTCTTTTTTCTCTTTCCAGCTTTCAAAACTTTTAAACGTCCAAGTCTTTATTATCCCTTGACGGTTATTCCAGCTTAGATGCCTATTAAGGTCCAAGTGGATTTTTTTTCAATTTTGCTTAAGTCTCTTAGCTGTTAGTATAAGGAAGGGAAGAAAAAACCTAATCCTTTCCCTTCTCTCTCCTTCGCAGCTCAAGATCTTCTTTGGGAACATGTTGTTAAGTTTAATTTCCAGCGGACTATTTTGTTGCTTTGCTGTTTGACCCAGTCAACCAAAACTTTCTCTTCTTCCTCTCTGCACATTCTTTTCCGGTCAAGCTCTTCTTGTGTGGTGGCATTTCTGACCACCCCAACCACCTTCAGGAAAGGGAGTAATGGCCAGCTGGGGAGGAGAGATGCAGCTCTCCTCAACCCTGCAGGCAGTCTTCCCCCTCTTCTCCACCTCTACGGGGTGGCTTAGCCCCAAAACCAGCTGGCTTGGGGTGCTCCAGCAGCGAGCACAGATTGAAGCCTCAGAGAGACGAGGTTTTGGTCTATAGCTGAAGAAGCTCAAAAACGGAAGCTGCATTAGACCTCTTGAAATATTGCAATGTGTGCCTAGAATAGCAACAGTTCACCAGCTGGAGTGGGGCAGAGGTGACTCATTTAAATATATTGAGTGATTCTCCACTTGCTGTACATAAATATTTACATTAACTTAATGAAACAATTCAGACTGTCCTAGATTATTCATAGTCTTAATGATTTCCTGGAGTTCTTCCATGTTCTTTCTAGCTATTTTATTCTATGATAAAGTGTGTTCAATTGCTATGATTTCTAAATGAATCTTCAAGTCAAGTCATCCAACTAGATAAGATGTCAAACTTATTATTCATCTATTATCTTGCAGAGGATTCCTGGTTCCTATGTATTTTTACTCACAACTCATTTAAAAGCTTTGTTTCCAAAGTAAGTTTCTGAAAAGATTGTTACTCTTTACTTTTTTCTTTTCTGCTTTAGGAGTTCTATGTGTGGGTGGGTATGTTATATAAGAGAACATACAGTGCATGAGAAAAAAGGAACAAATTCATACATTTCATCAGCACCGTGTGATCCCTGTGATAGAGGATATTTTCTTTCTTTCTTTTATATTATATTATTTATTTTTGCCTTATGCATTTCTAGAGGCTGCACTGAGGTCAGACTAAGCCAAGAGAATGAATGGAATAAGAGTCCTGATGGGCTGCCTGAAGCTGGCTGGTGTTATGGATCAGTGTAACACCAGCTCTTTTTCCTATGCCTGTGCTGATGTAAGTCACTGGAGTGGCAAATTACATCAGACCTACAGCTGTAACCCAGCATTATGATTAATTTGATCAGTAATTTCTCCTGTTTTTCATTTTAATCGGCGTGACTATTCTGCTGTGACAGGTCTTTCAGATCTAATTAAGATAAATTTCAGAGTAAAAGACTTGGCAGAATTTTCAAGTCAAATCCGAGCGTCAAGTATGAAAGACCTCAGCACTAGTCTATCAATCTCTAGTGAAAAGAGGATAGGCTTTAACTCAGCAATCAATCCATTAATACTTAAACAAATTTCATACACTCCAAAAGTCCTTAGTCATTCTCAAAACATTTAGAAACACACCCCATTGTTATTTGTTTCTTTTCTTGCATCCATTAATCAAATCATTTCACAAGTGGTCAATATTCAATGTATAATATTGTGCTATAAAAATATATTTTCAGCTTGATCATATTTGTGTGAAGAAATTTGGCATCTGAGAATCTGAAATTTAGGAGTATGATTCCTTCTGATACAGTCATTCTTAATCCCCAGCAGTTCAAGGAAAGTATAGATATGAGCCTGCCTACACCCAAATATTAGTTAATGGCACCAATCATACCTTTGACATTATGGCCATGGCAAATGGTTTCTTTATATGTTGAGAGTAGGTGGAGGGAATAAAGGCAAATGGTCACTAACAATTACGTGGTAAACATAGTTTGAGTTAATTCAGACGAAGAGACTCATTCAAGATCTTGGATTATTAGTCCTAATTTCCAATTTCCAAGGGATTATCTGATTTAGTGAGAATCTGATAATTCATTGAATAGTATGACAACACAATTTATAATATTTCTCTTTTTAAAAGTGAAAATTAGCTTAGAAAAAATGGAGCAACATTTGGCACAGGAACAATACTTTCAAAGTATTTCTTTAAAGAACAAAATTTAATAGGTACAAAAGAGAAGAAGACAAAAAAAGACATACTGGATAAAGAATAAAATATTAGAAATTACTGATTCATAATTATCAACATTTTAAATTCATCATTTCATTCATTCAATATATGATAGTAGTAGCAATATATAGTAGTTATAAAATAATTAAAGGGCTCTATTAACTCAAAATATGATATTCATATTGATATCACCACTAATTAATATTGTTAAATGCACATAATCATGCAAAGAAAGGTAAAAAATAAAAATATAAAAATCAATAAAACTATATTAATAACATACATACCGTTAAAGTCCCTCCCACTGTACTCAACTGATAACTGCTGCATAATCACTGAAATTGCCTCTATTTATTATCTTTATATCAGTTTTGGTGAGTGGGCTTTCAGCCACTGTTGCAATATTTTGAAGATGGTTTGCTCTTGCCTCCTTCGTAGGGCTGAGAGTGATTACTGGCCCAAGATTACCCAACTGGCTTTCTGTCCAAGGTAGGGTTAGAATTCATGATCTCCCAGTTTTTAATTTGGTTTCTTAACCATTACACTAAACTGACTGTCCTATATAATTGTTTCTCCCATAAAAACTGTACTCTTAACTGTCTGAATTTGGCTTATTGTGTGACATATTATATATAAGCCATTCTTGCTTAAATTAATCAAGCTAATGTTCTGGATGTATATTATTAATTTTGCTGTGATTCCATATTCCCAAAATTTGGTTTCCTAGTCTATTTTTGGCAAAAAGTTTCCCTTTTCCACAGCTGAGCCAGATTTGTCCTTGTGACTATTAGCATACATTTATTTTTTATGTCTTTTACTCTGGAACAATTCAAAATAGAAAAAAGTAAGATTTTAATTCAAATTTTGTTTTTACAATTATTTTTGGATTAAGCTTTCCATTTCTTTTCAACACTTTGACAATGCCAATTGTTTTGCTACAAAATTAATTTCTTCAACTTTAAACTTAATTCTAACCAATTTTCCCTATGCGTCTTCAAAAATCAAGTGCAGTGAGAATATGTTTGGATAGATCAGGCAGACAGTGTCTTGGCACAGATATTCCTTATAGAAAGAGAAAAATCTCATATATCTTCCCTTTCTTAGACATCAGTTTATTTTGTTAAATATATCTCTTGAACTTTAGAAAGATGATCAAACTTTAATCAATCCAAATAGCAGAGCTGGAAGAAACAGGCTGTAAAATTAGTTTATTTATAAAGTTAATTCATTTCTGCTTCTTATATGGAAGAAAGTGCATAATTCTGATACCTAAAATAGCATTTTTCACTTTTCATTATTACATCATTATTACATGAGATTACATCTCAGGAATGTCAAAACAAGAATAGATAGATACTATCACTATAATTATCTCAGGAAAATAGGACAACTATGTTCACAATGAATCTTTTATTCCCTTTTATTGTTGTCTTTTGCCAATGAATTTGTATTGATCAGAACCTACTGCCTAAATCTCATTTTAGTGTGCATCTGGACATATATACACAACTTCCAGTTCTTGGTCCAAGTCTTTTCCCACTCATCCAAATTTATATTATGACCCATATTTCTTGCCCAGGCAATCATTGGTCCCTTAACAATTTCCTCCTCTAGTTCTACCTCCAGTAAATAATTATATGTTCATGTTATAAATTTTATATCCTTGCCTGTCAAGATTTGGTCNATTTTTGTAAATCTTTATCTATCCCTAGCTCCTTTACAACTTTCTTAAATTTAGTTTGAATTTGCAAATATACCCACCAGTCTAATATTATCCCTTGTTCTTTTAGTTTGTCCAGTGTTTTTAATTCCCCCTGTTCATCTACCGATTCTTTATATCTAATCATTTTTTTTAATGTCCCTTGTATTTGGATATAATATAACTTCCATAGGTGAGATCCAGTTTGGTCTTTTCAAATAATGCTTTTTTATTTTCTCCCATGTTTGGCAACTTTAAAGAGGCGTCAACTTCTATTCCTGAATTCTCCATGGTGGCTGGGTATTCAGGAATTTATTCCTTACTTCTTAAAATTGCCAAATTTGGGTCACACTTCACTAGAATTCTTTTCCTTTTAATTTGTGCCCTTTGTCATGCCTATTACCAGAATGCAGAGTTGGAAACAATCTTAGAGATAACAAGTTGTAACAACTTGAGGATTGCCTATATTTCATTCCCTCGAGATTCTGGAAGAGAGATGGGGAGTATTATCCCAACGGTTCCAGTGCAGGCATATGTCCAGCCACATCTGTTTAAGGCAGTGAATACCAGCCCAGCTTCTCCTACCATCTCTTTCCCCCTGGCCCTGCTTTAATCTGGCAACCATTTGCTTTTTCAAAAGTCCAATTGTTTGCACGCTTCCCTTTCAGCAATGGCGCTTCCACATCGAGCTGCCTTTTTACAAACCTGAATTGGGAGGGGCCTTCCTCAGCCACCTTCCAGATGGCTGGTTTCTCTTCCGAACACCATTATCTTGATCTAATATTCCCAGCGAACAGACGGCAACACAGGGTTCTTCTCAATCTTTTTTATAAATCTAAAATATAACTAAGTTTGATGGAAATGTCTTAAAAGATATTTGCACCAGAACTTGACAATGAACACTAGGCCTCTGGGTCCATCAACAATAGTACTTAAAGTTGCAGAATTAACTAACGGTTAATTAAAAACATCAGGATGCTTGAAATTGGTGAGATTTCACAGCACCAATCGGACTTCAGTTGAGAATATGAGAAATCTTAGATTACGACCTTTAATAGTTTTCTGAGATTTGGGTGACAGTTGTAAGATTTTGGCCCTAAGTGTCTATGGAGATTCTCAGTCATCCAGGTCATGGTTGTTTCAAAGGTGCTTTCTCAAAAGGAAACTGGATTTTCTGGTTTTTTTCTTTGAAGACATTTTGCTTCTCATCCAAGAAGCTTCTTCAGGATGAGAAACGAAGTGTCTTCAAAGAAAAACAAGAAAGTCCAATTGCCTCTTGAGAAAGCACCTTTGGGTTGGCCTGGGCCTGTGTATTTTTTGGAGGTACCCACACTATTGCATGATTGTGTGTTGTAGTCAGTGGTGGGATTGGAATAACTTAACCACTGGTTTTCTGGCTGGGTAGGCGTGGGTGGTTGGTCATGTGACTGGGTGGGTGACATCACTCATCACACCCAGCCCCGCCTCCCGGCCACTCGCCTCAAAGGCAGGAGTCAGCTGGCCGGGGCTAATCCCACCACTGGCTGGCCCCACCCCAGCCCATTTTTGGCCTGTTTTTGGCCATTTTCAGGCTGATTTGGGGGCCAGGTTTGGCCCAAAAAATGCCCCCCTAAACAGTTGGAAAACAGGTCAAAAAACAAGCAGGGGCAGGGCCAGCCAGTGGTGGGATTTGCTGCTTTGCTGAACTGTGCAGAATCTTAACTTCCAGTTTACCCAAACCAGTGTGAACCAGTAGCAGCCCACCTCTGGCTGTAGTGCTTGCTCCCCATCTGAAAATATATCCCTACCTGAAAATGCCAATCTCTAGTTTACTTTGATTGCAACATTGAGTATTGGGGAAGGTTTCTGATAAAGAGGCATAAAAATAATCTTTCTTTTCACCAAAGGATACAATTACAAGCTTCCTCCAAGAGCTGCTTAGTTCCTCTAGCCCTTTAAATTCAATCAAGCATTAGCCATTTTGATTTGTTACCTTGCAGGGCTACATGGAAACAACAGGACAGACCATCCTCTATGCTTCTTTGATGATCCAGCCGAACAGTGCAGTATGTAGAGACCTCCTGTTTGATCAGCCGAAGGAGCACCTCTACGTCATGACTCAGTCAATGGTGAGAATAGATGAGGACCTGCTGATGGAGATGAGGAAAGCATCATATGATGATGAGAAAGCTTGTTCTGTTCCATTCCGTTCTGTTCTGCACTGGGCATGATAAATCAGTAGAGTAAATGAACCCAGTAGTGTCCAAATTGAATCTCCAACTAATGTATCCCACCTCAGACCTTAACAAAAACATTGCACACGAAAAAATATTCTCTACATCTAAACATTTAAGGATACAATCCTATCTTTTACCCATACCCTAGAATATATATGATAGGACTATAATAGGATATTAATTCCAAGCAAATGTGTATAGGATTATGCTGTCTAATGGCACAGCTGTGCACCAATATTCAGGCATATTTCCCTTTTAATTGCTACAAGGTTGGCTCCTGAAGAAAATAGAAATTATGAGACTGTGAGTTCTAGTCCTGCCTTAGGCATGAAAAGCAAGCTGGGCCAATCTCTCCCTCTCTCTCTCCCCCTCCCTCTCCCTCCAACCCACCTCCCTGGTTTGTTGTGGAGAATATAACAGTAGGAAGGAATACTGTATTAGTTACGCTTGCTGCCTTCAGTTATTTCTAAAGTAATAAAGGCAGAATAAAAATGTAATAAATATAAGACTTTTTAAAAAAATCTAACAAATAAAACAGTATTCAAACTATTAGAGGTGTGCCAAATGATTTGGGATTTATGACATTTTTATGATCTTGCAGGATTTGGACTTTCAGCCACATTTGGTGATTCCATGTATTTTTCATCCTGTGTTCCCCGAAGGAGAGATTGTTCTGGCATTCTTATAAAATGGTGATCTTTGTGGGTGAGCCATTGGTGTAGTAAAGCAGGGGTGGGCAAGTATGGCCCCTTTATGGTCTATGAACTTCATCTCCCAGAATTCCCAAGCCAGCCATGCTCAGGAATTCTGGGAGTTGAGTCCACAGGTCGTAAAAGGGCCATAATTACCTACCTCTATAGTAAAGGATGAAAATAAATGCATCCATGGATAAATATAACAAAGTCAGAATATCCAGGTGATTGCTGAATATTGGAAGCCCCTGTGCCAGAAGCAAAGGCTGTGTATTGATTTAATTTGACCGATGGAGTTGCATTTCTTTTTGAAATAAAATTGAAAATAAAACCACCAATGTAGTATAAGATCTCAAGAGAAATAAAGCAATATACAGTAGAAAAAGGTTTACAAACATTAGCCTAAGTGTTGTGGAACAGCTGGAGAAAATCAACTTAAGGAATTGATTGGTCTGTTTTATGGGATATCTAAGGCGTGAAAATGTGCCCATAGGATAAAATAAAATAGAGGTGTCTAAGTTTAATTGGATCAGTAGAATTGGATCAGTAGTCTTACAGAAACATCCTTGTGGAAATGAACGAGAATCATTTATTTGGTGATAAGTATTTGATACTTTATTTTAAAACAAGAGATGTTCTTGCTTGCAACTTTAAATACATTTAAATATAATCATGGCCTTTCAGATATTATTAGCCCACTGATATTTGGATGGTTGCTATGGAGACTTCATATCATATACCTTTTCCATGTTTAAAGTGTTATTTACTCAGGAAATAAGAGCATTAAGCTCAAAGTGAAATAAAGATGTAATTGTAAAATAGATATGGGAATTAGAGAAGAGTCTCACAAACATACTTTTCTTTAATTTATCTCTCATCTTGTTATCTGCTTTTCTCCCAAAGACTCCAGGACTTAAAACTGATTATGTAACTATACTTAGGGATGTAGTAATGCCTACATGTAGGCATTATTAAACTATCTAGCACCTATGGACTGCAATCCATTAATTTGCAAATCAGTCCCATCGGAGTAAATATAGCATTATCAGACGCTTGCAGACCAACAAGAATCCAGGACCTCTAATAAATAATTGTTACTGATGAAGTTCAAAAGCCACAGCCAATTTTTTTGGCAACTGATAGGTTTCAAGAACAAGCTCTCCGTGTAGAAATCATCATCAAACCCACTTGTGCCTCTTCAAACCCACTTGTGCCTCTTTCTCCTTCCCACACTAAGTAAGGCTTTCTTGGCCTTTCTTTTGATAGGACTAGCCAGTTTTGTCTGGCCTTTGATTTTTGCAGTGGTCAAGATTTGTTACAGTGTAAGTTTTCTCTGGCGTGGGTGAGGTAAAACTCTCACTCTTGTCTGCAAGGCACAACAGGGCCATACAAAGTTTTGCATTCGGCTCCAAAACTCTGCTTTGGAAAATGAGGGGTGCTTGTGTGGGTCTAGTCTGCATTTTTTTTGGGGGGGGGGAAGCTCTTGGGAAAGACCAGATGTTTTAAGAGTTGTAGAAAGGTGCTGTGTTTGAACTTATAAATGTTGCAAAGCACATTTTTAGGAATCAGTTCAAAGAGCCCATTCATATGAGGGCTTAGGCAAGAGAGTTAATGTTAGCTTTTTAATTATAAAATAGTTCAGACAAAACTGTACCATAGCCAAAAAAAATAAGATAACTGGGTGGAATAAACCTAGCAGATAGAATTGTCCTCTACATTGCTGCTATCTAAGAATCTGCCCCAACCTGGTGCTATTGATCACTTTCTGTTTTTTACCAGCTCTCCATCAAGTTTCTCATTAGGGACTACTAGCTCTGTGTCCAAGCCAACTGGGAATTTCAACCTTGATATAAATCCAATCCCAGCAAATTTCATCAGAGCCTATCTCATGCGCCCACTCTTCTCGCCCCCAGTTTTGCAAGTACCCTCCTTCCTGCCTATTACTGTACCTTTTTGGGTCTTTGATAATTTCCCACCCATAACAAACAGTGACAGAACTGGGCAGGTCTGGATATATTCTGTATATTTAACTTTAGGCTGTTGTGTTCAGTCAGAATCACCTAGGAAAAACAGAGCATTTTGATGTAGTAATAATAGGCCTTTCATTATAAAAGCAGGAACTATCCCCAAACCAAAATGTTAATATGTGGTTTTTGAACCGAATACATTTATACACAAATATGAATCTTTTCTTACTTTTAATAATGAGAAAAATCTACTTCTGCTTCTAAAACGGAAGGAATTACAGGTCGTCCTCAACTTACAGCCACTATTTGGATTAGAATTTTGATTCCTAAGTGATACATTCATTAAGTGAGTCATCATGTAACTAGACTCAATTTTTGACCATTTTTAGTGTGACTGTTAAGCGAATCATGTGGTCATTAAAGTGAATCACACAGTTGTTAAGCAAATATAGTTCCCCCAGCTGACTTCACTTGTCAGTAGCCAACTGGAAAGGTGGTAAACTGGAATCAGATGACCACAAGAAACTTGCATCCATTGTAAATACGAGCCAGTTGCTAAGTGCCTGAATTGTGAGCATGTGATTGTGGAGGTGGGCAAACTGTCATAACTTTGAGAACTGTAATTTTTTCTAAGCTGTTGGAACTTTGAATCGTTGTTAAACAAAGTTGTAAGTTGAGGACCACCTGTACACAAAAAACAGTGTTACATTATCAAATGAATTGATTAAATTCTCTTCCCCCCCACTTCTTCAAATTATAAGAGTTTTGAGATTATAGGAAATGAAGGAACCGTTGTCTATCTCTCCAGGATAATGGAGCGATACAGCTTCTTAATTTGGAAAATGTTTGGGCTTCTGAACTGAACAGGGAATTCTAGGCTGAGTTTCTGCTTAGCCATGGAAGTCAGCTTCCAAAAACTGTTGTGGGATCGAATGAGGAGAGAGAGACCTGCTCTGGGCCATTGTCTTGAGTTCCTAGGAGAACACTGGGATAGAATTATAATGCAACAGCATGTCAAAATCCATTCTCTGCTTCTCTCTTCCAGTTGGTCAAAATCCCCATCTTTGAATGTTCACAATTCTCCGATTGCAAGTCCTGTTTGGCAGTGAAAGACCCATATTGTGGCTGGTGTGTTCTTCAAGGAAAGTAAGGCCTGACTTAATTCGTATCCATCTGCTTTCATAGGGGACATCTCTGCTGACTTCCAGAAATTAACACAACACTGTACAGAGCAGTGGTCTTCAAACTTGGCTAATTTAAAACTTGTGGACTTCAACTCCCAGAATTCTGGGAGTTAGTCTACAAGTCTTAAAGTTACCAGGTTTGGAGACCTCTGGTCCAGAGGGTGAAATAGATGCAATCCTACCGTTGTTTTTCTTTCCAAAAGTTTTGCTGTCACTTTGTGCTGGATGATTCTAAAGAAGTCCTTCAGAGGCACCCATGAGGATTTTGCAGAATCCTTTGTTCACTTGCAGCAGTAGTCCTGAATTAATGCATAATGTTTTTGGAAGTTCTTGTAAAGTGTAACCCAAGAAGTTGGTTCTAAAGTCCCTGTAAATCCTAAACATTTGTTCCGTAATAGGCTTGGCAGGACATCGTTCTTACAATTTAGAAAGAACTGATTAAAACTCCTTGTTAAGCAGTGCATTATCCACTTCTGGAGATCATCTGAGATTCCCAGACGAATTCATTGATTACATCTGTTCCTGGGATTTGGTAATTATGAGTAAATTAACTGAACAGATTCTAAATGGGAAAGAAGAATCACTTCCAAGAGCCCCATTATCTGTTGTTCTACATACGGATGCAAACAAATATTACCAGGCAAGAAACATAAAAGAAAATTTATTGAAAATGATGTTCCATTTATATTTTCTCAGTATTTTCTCAGTGCTGTTTGGAGAATTAGTGTTGGAGGAAATTTCTAAAATAAAATAATTTTTTTTTAAAGGAAGTAGAAAAGTGTAATAGCTATTTTGGTCTTGTTTTCTGAGTTGCATTCTTATTTCTATATTTGTTGCATTTATGCATAAGCAACATAAAACATAAATTAAAAAGCTTTCTCTTTGCTTGCGAACATTCTTTAATTGCTGGTTTCTGTGAGGGATCAAAAACATTACCGAGGATTTGGCTTTGGAACTGAAATCCAGTGCTAGGGGTTAGGGAGTTTCTCTAAATTAAACCAGTTGCAGATCAATCTCATCTAATTATTCCAGTAGTGAGATTCAAATTTTTTTACTACTGGTTCTGTGGGTGTGGCTAGGTGGGCATGGCAGGGGAAGATTATTGCAAAATCCCCATTCCCTCCCCACCCCACTAACCTGCTTTCCAGCTCTGTTCTCCTGTTCAGGGCAACAAAAGAAGACCAAACCAATCAGCTGGGACTCAGGAGGCAGAGAATAGATGGGGGCGGGGCCAGTCAGAGGCGGTAGTTGCCGGTTCTCCAAACTACTCAAAATGTCTGCTACTGGTTCTCCAGAAGTGGTGAGAACCTGCTGAATACCACCTCTGGATTATTCCAAAAGGCAATATTTCAAAACCTTAGCAACTTTAAGATATCAGGACTTCAACTTGCAGAATTTAGGGAGTTAAAGTCCAGACATCCTTCTTACCTTTTTCTACTACTTTCTCCTATTGGTATCTTATGATTATATTATTGTCAATCCTGAAGCTGACCTGACCGAAGCCATTTTTGACAATTGTATTGTTTGTGTGTACGCTCTGAGCTCATACAGGTAGTTCTTGACATATAATGGTTCGTTTAGTGGCCATTCAAAATTACAGCAGCACTGAAAAATTTTAGGACTTAGGACCATTTTTCACACTTACAATCTTTGCAGCATCCCCTTGGTCATGTGATCAAAATTCAGATGCTTGGCAACTGGTACATACTTATGACCTTTGCTGTGTCCCAAGATCATGAAATCCCCTTTTCCGACCTTTTTACAAATAAAATCGATGGGGAAGCCGGGTTACTAACTTATCAAATCTTCAGTGATTCACTTAACAACTGTGGCAAGAAAGGTCGTAAAACAGGGCAAATGTCTCACTTCACAACAAAATGTTGGTCTCGTTTGTGATCATAAGTTAAGGACTACCTGTACACCAGAGTCAAATTCCTTAGGTGTTCAATCATGCGTGGCCAAAAAAGAATTCTGTTTTGTTCTGTTCTGTTTATCCAGAGTTTTGCAGCATTAATTCAGCTCCAGAAAAATAAACACAGATGGCTGATGCTTCATTTAACATCTTTATAAACATAATAAGTAGATTTTACAAACCAGTTGTAGATTTCTCCAACCTGGAGCTAACTCGGACAGAAACATGTTGCAAGTAACTTCAGTAGCAAGCATTATACACAGCAGAGGAGAAAAGCAATTTCATTTTCAATAGACAGACTCAGAGCTCAACATAGCTTCAGAGTTCAACATAGCTTCAAAGCTTCAGAGTTTAATATAGTTGCAGAGTTGCAGAACTTAATATAGAGCCATGCCTAGGCTACTTTTAGTTTCAGTTTCCAAACAGTTCTCATTGGCTGACTTAGTTGCTATGCCTATTCGTTGATTGACCTTTTTACCAAACTCTATTCCAGTTCATGAATATACTCTGATACTGTTCTGTTTTTAAAGTTGCTAAGTTTTAGCAGGGGCAGCATTCATTATTTTTCTTATGCAGAAAGTATATTATCTGGGAGCAGCATGGATGTTTTCAGGCGACCCTATAAAATCACCCCATTCTCGTTGCTCTGCCTTTATCTGTGTCTCTGCAGGTGTAGCCGTCGCTCCGAATGCACCAGGTTCCACGTGAAAGAGCACTGGCTGTGGGGCTTTCACTCTGCCCAGCAGTGTCTGTCCATCCTGTCTCTGAGCCCCACCAGCATCAGCAGGGAAGAACAGAAAAACGTGAGCTGTGATCCATAACATTTCCCTTGGAAGGCAGAGGCGCCATCATGAGATGGTTCCTCACCCTCCAGGGACAGCAAAAACCTGAACAGCCTGCACATCTTTGACAAAGGGAGAGGACTTGGACTCTATTTGTGTTTTTGATATTATTGCAAAATGTTAAATGGATGTTGATTGGATAAACAATTAGAACCGAAAGAAACTTGTTCAGAACAGGTAGATAGAAGAGAAGTGTAGTGTGGGTTAAAAGAGAAGAGGGGGAATGAACAGACAGACAGACAGAAGATGTTGAGTCAAATAGTTCTCTTCGGCATCATTAGGTAGCAGCTCCTCGAATTTCAGCCAATAATCCTTTCCAATCCTTTAGGAAAATGTCAGAGATTGAAGATTCACATTGAATAACGATCTCTCTGTCTTTGCCAATATATCTGAGGTTAGATCCTAACTCTTCCTTGTTCTAACTTAGCCTCTCCAAAGCTTTCAGTTGTGATGGAAATAAAAGTATCTATCCTATAGGTCAGCAGAGAGCAACAAAGAGTATTGTAGGATCCTTGGTGGTCTCTGAGCTTGGTTGTTTTCTTGCGAACGTTTCATTATCCAAACTAGGTAACAGCAATAGCAACAGCACTTAGACTTATATACTGCTTCACAGTGCTTTACAGCCTTCTCTAAGTGGTTTTCAGAGTCAGCCTATTGCCCCCAACAATGTGAGTTTTCATTTTACCCACCTTGGAAGGATGGAAGGCTGAGTCAACCTTGAGCCTGGTGGGATTTGAACTGCCAAATTGCAAAAGCAGCCTGCAGTACTGCACTCTAACCACTGAGCCACCAGAGCTCAATGAACATGGCTTTGACATATCCCACCCTGGAAACAACAGAATGTTGGTACTGGTTGTGAAGGTTGCTTCTGATTTAAGAAATAAAAGAATCCAAAAATGCAGTGTAATAATGTTCAGTGACTGTCCAGAATTCATGAATTCAGAACTTCAGATGCCCAGAAGTTTTTATTCGGGGACATACTTCAAAAGGTAACTGCCAGTCCCGTGCCTGGATGAAAGCTCACCCTTGGTTTTTCACTTCAACTTTATATAGCTTGTGGAGATCTTCTTAGGGGAATATGGGAGAACCAAATCCAAGTCATATTGTTCTTTGTCTTCATAACAAGTAGAAACTTTAGTCCTCTGAAGTAATCCCATATAAGAAAGAACTTCTTCCGAAGCACCAGAGGGCCATTCTATTCCGTTCTTGTTTTTCCATCATACCAGTTTTTGTGGAATAAATAGACAAACATCCTATGTTCTTTTGACAATCTAAACTGGTATTCCTCAACTTGGAAATCAGTAAGATGATTAGAGAAGGCAGATTCAACTCAGCAGTAAATTAATACATGAATATGAGTGTAGTAAATTACATTTTGACAGAATATCTTCATGCACATGCTTAAACTGGTTACTAAATTAACCTAAGTAACAGGATAAAAAAAATACAGTAGGCAAAAAGCAAACATGCTATTCCCATCCAACTTCACACAATGTGTAAACACAATATATACAGTATAATTGGCTTAATCAAGCACATTGTGCAATTACAGCCAAAATTTAAACTTCAAATTCACTGTTCACAAAGAGCACCATTATGCTTCGTCTGGCCTATTTAAAGCTTAGTTGACCATCATCATATTTTACAAGAATGTTTGGGGAGGTCTGAATGTCACTTCTGGTTAAAGAAGTATCAGTTTACATAGATTTGAACTTAGATCTCCAGCTAATTATATGAGCATATCACCTATCCCCATAATGTATGACTAGGCTGACCCTAAGGGATGGGCCAAATTCAGCATCAGCCTGGAGTTCCTAAATGTAAAGGTAAAAGTAAAGGTTCTACTCGCACATATGTATTAGTCGTTCCTGACTCTAGGGGGCGATGCTCATCTCCATTACAAAGTCAAGGAGGCAGCGCTGTCCAAAGACATCTCTGTGGTCATGTGGCCAGCATGCTAAACGCCAAAGGCGCATGGAACACTGTTACCTTCTCATTGAGGTGGTCCCTATTTTTCTACTTGCATTTTTTACATGCTTTCGAACTGCTAGGTTGGCAGAAGCTGGGACAAGTAATGGGAGATCACTCCGTTACGTGGCGCAAGGGATTCGAACTGCCGAACTGCCAGCCTTTCTGATCGACAAGCTCAGCATCTTAGCCAAGTTTGTTGACTCTTATCTGGCACCATTTTGCCTTGAGTCGATTAGGTTCTTGTGTATGGAATAAATTCAGAGTGCTTTTGAACTCTATGGTTTCTCGCATCTGACAAACAAATATGTTTTTCTCCATTCTCCCTCATTCATTTTCAAGAGGGGAGAGAATGCTCATGACACAAGAGAATCTTCCTCAGGACAAGCCAATTACTGTACTGATCTGTCTGCTCTCTGATTGACAGATATTCCTGACTTTTTCGGACTTGCCAGTCCTACAGAATGGAGAGTCCTATTCTTGCTTCTTTGGAGAATATAAGAGCCCAGCTATACTGATGGGTTCAGGCATTATGTGCCCCTCGCCAGAGCCCAACCACGCCCCAAGTTTGAATGCAGAGACAGGTAAGTGGCATGTTCGGAGAGATCTCAGTGATGGAAATGTTTTAGGAAGGATAAGTAGGCCGCCGTGCAAGTATAAAACAGGAAACACTTTGCTTTGTAATGACATCAACTGGTACTTCAGCTTGATGGTATGAGATGCAGGGCAAGAATGGACATCCTTTTTCAGTCTCAGGGCCACCTTTTTTCATTCTGTCTTGCTTCGAAACCGCAAAGCTGTGAGGAGAATAACTGATGGCATTACCAGAATGATCAAGGCCGAAACTGTGGCCTGGTATTTTGTGACAGGTTACTCCCTAAGTTCCTGAAAAACAGGAGGGAAGAAAACGTACTCGATGTTTAATTTGTGCAGGTGACAGCTTAAAATATCTCAGTGTTCAGAAAGGTCCAGAAATATCAGCCCAACCATTTCAGGGGCCACATATGAGATCTCGGCATCCCATGGTCTTCCCTCACTGCACTCGGAGAAGACATGAGGCCTGCTGTAGGTTTTGTTATAGTATAGCATTATTCATCTCCAAGCTTAAGTAAGTGGTGGGGTGCAAGTAGGTTACATTCAGCCGTCAGTTTAAATTCGAATCATTTAATCCTTTGGTTAAAAGCAGCTTCTTCATTTCTACCTGGGAGAAAAAGAGAAGCTAATCTAGGGAGAGACAGAAATGGGGGGAGATAGATACCGTGTTTCTCATATAATAAGGCTGGGTCTTATTTTGTTTTGAGCCCCGAAAGAATGGTTAGGCCGTCTTTTCAGGGGTGGCTTAATTTCCCCCCCCCCTTGCATTTTCGGGCAGGCGGGTGGCGATGGCTTGGATGTTGACCTCGGCGTTGGTGGGGCACTTCGTATCGGGGTCAGCACAGGCAGCACCATATCCGGGTGTGCAACAAAAGTACTTCCTAACGGCAAGCCCCCCCACCATTCCCCCATTTACATGTTTTAATATAGGCCTTAATTTGGGGGAGGGGCTTAATTTCATTTCATGCCTATAAAACATGTTGGGACTTCCTATTGGGGGAGGCCGTATTGTTGGAGAAATAAGATAGATAGATAGATAGATAGATAGATAGATAGATAGATAGATAGATAGATAGATAGATAACACTAATCTGATTCGTACGTGCCAAATAATTAGCTTGTATGGAGAGAGATGGAGGAAATAAAGGATGATGGAGAATGGAGATCCCCACCACCACATAGTTTTGATTTTGTGTCCCGGATGTATTTGCCCCAGCTGTCTGTGGCACCACAAACCCTCCAAGAGGAAACAGTCCTCAACAGGGATCAGCCCACCTTATTTTAGCAGACCCTCCTGCAAAGTCAGATTTAAATCATTATAGCTATTAATAGTTACTTGGGAACCATAAATGTTGTCTTAAAACACTTTCCCTGAAGAAGCCTCAGCTTCCCTTCAACTAGTTCTCTGAATAACAGGTAGTCTTCAACATATGACATCATGGTGTCAACTAAAAAAATACTTCTTTGGTCTTTTTTTAGTTGTCAGCAGAAAGGGAGGGGGGGAAAGCAGTGCATTCCTTAAATGCTTCAGATAATCGCTATGGCAACCAAAGCTTCTGGCACGCAAAATTATTACTGGAGAGCATGATTGATGACTCTTGGCTATGGATGTGTCTCATTGAAGAATATACATCCAGGGGATGGGGGGAAGACCAGGGTCAAAGGTAAAATGAATGATGTGTTTCAGAGTCAGCTGCAACTGGAAATGCTGACATACTCTTCCCCAAGGCACTGAAGACCTGGTTCTGCCAACGGGCTTGGGGAACTCAGAGCGGGATGGAGCCCATTAAATGGCTTGTGTGATCGTGCATCAGGGTGGGGGATGGAAGTCGAGGGGGATGATTTTGTTATATTGTACTTTATTAATTTATTTGATTCTTTTTGTTAGTTTTTATTGTTTTAAATGTGGTTTTATATTCTGTAAGCCGCCTTGAGTCGCCATGGATGAATAGGCGGCAATATAAATTCAATCAATCAATCAAGTTTGAAGCCTGACTGATTTCCATTTTCAGACAACATCACCATTCAGCTGGAGGTGCGCTTCCACGACATCTTCATTGCCTCAACAACGTTCTCCTTTTATGACTGTTCTGCGGTGGCTTCCCTGAGGAGATTTGCACCGTACGTCCATGAAGAAACCTTTCCTTTCCCCAGATGCCTTTTCCCATGATTGCATTCTCGCTTTGATTTTGTTGGGTCTACTTAACAGCTGTTGTGGTCTTGTTCTTAGGTGCCAAGGGTGTGTGAGCAGCCATTGGGGGTGTAATTGGTGTGTCCATCAACACCTCTGCACACACAAATCTGTCTGTGAAGATGGGTCCATCATCTACAATAGGAAGGTAGGTTTTTCAGAGGTCTTCTTAATCACAAAACTGCTCCTCACTGATTTTGGCCATGTCATGTGGGCAATTCACAAAGCAATTGTGTTGGGTAGAATTTGCAGTAAAAAGAAACCAGGCCTCCAAGGAACATGATAGCTGGACACCATCAAATCTGACTTCACCCAGGGCATAGAAAAAACACAAGTCATGCAAGATTGGAAGATGTGGAGAGACCTGGCCCATAGAACCGCGAAGAGTCAGACATGACTGAATGGATAACATCACTGTCATCATTAGCAACTTATATGAGAATGATGACAGTGGGGCATTTGTGAATACATGTGTGTGGGCATGTACACAAATTTAATGTGCAACCCTTGATCCAAATGGCAATAAAAACACTGGGAATGAAAAGATAGTTTGTCTCTCGCTTATAAACACCTTAGCTCAGGTGGGTCATCGGTCTGGTTTAGAATATGAGACCTTCATAGAGACACAGATACTTCTCGAGTAAATCTGCGAATCAGTGGGTTACTACTTACTTATAGTCCATCTTTCTGAAATCAGAAATGCATTAATTTTCATGCCTGGATATCACTGACCACCACTACTATGCCCAACTGCACAAGAATTGTTCATGTGTTTTTAAAAAACTGTATTACATAATAGATGACTTACTTCAACCCTGAAATGCATTTCAGGGTTGGTAAATGCAGAAGCCCAACTACTGTCTTAGCATGTCCTGTGACCCACACTATCACATCACACCCTAACTGCTGTTTATTTGTTTGGTGATGGTAATCATTGTGAACACAGCAGCGGTGTGGCTAAGCTGTTTTTGTGGTTTGGCATGTTGTATGAACTCAGCCACAAAGTGTGACCTCCATCTGATCCTGTCCTTCTCCTAGCACTGAGTAGCTGTCTCTTCTCTTTTGCTTCTCCAGACTCAGATACTGGACTCCAGCCCATTCCCTTCCTCAGCCACTCCGAGTACAACACAGTCATCTTTGCCTATTCTAGCCACTGAACCCCCTAAGGTCTCAGAAACACTGGGGACTACATCCATGCCTGTCTCTACCACCATTCCCATTATCTTCACCAGCCTGCCAGCCACTTCTGCCCTTACTACTTCAAAGCCTGAAACCCTTACTTCCACAGAGGCACCTCTATCAACCCCAAGTACGGTTACTTTGCTGGAGACAACCCGGGATTCTCTGACATTGCCTCCCACTGAAGTGCCCACTACTGCAACTCTTGGTCCTACCTCAGAATATCTCTCCAGCAACCAGCTGGAGATACTTTCTTCCACAGTGCATCCTACTTCAGAGCCCATTACGGATCCAGAAGATGGCTCTACAGATTCTTCCACTGCCATGTATAGCACACCTCAGCCTTTTCTAGAGGGAAGGACTCCTTTCCTTGAAGCTGGAAGTTCCTCCACTCCATCTTCTGCCCCTACGTCTTCTCCTCTAAACCCTCTCACCCCTAACCAAACCGGAAGCCCTTCAGCATCTACTAACATACCACCAATGGACCTGGAGACTGAGCCTCCCATTTTGGAGTTGCCTTATCCTACAGACCTTCCAAAGTGGCTTCCTCCTGAAGACATCGCAGAATCCCAGGAGAGTGAGGAATGGATGGTTTCACTGCCACCTGAAAATGACACCTCCTCTTTCTCTGCATCCATCCTTCTCTCAGGTGACGGCGATTCCTCTGAGAGTGACATCTCTGATTTCCCTCGAATTCTGAACCCACTAGATTATCAATATGATGCACCTGGATTTCTGGATTTGGTAAGTCTCATGCTTCACAGTATCATAGATGTTGTTGCGCATCATTGATGGCTGGTTGGCTGGTTTACTCTGCATGCATGCACAGAGATATATGCATACAGGTAGTCCTTGACCTACATTTATTTAGTGACCGTTCGAAGTTACAATGGCACTGAAAAAAGTGACTTAGACTATTTTTCACATGGCCTAACGTCGTAGGGGTACCAGTGTACCAGTTTTAAGCCTACGAACCGTTGGCCAAGGACCTACGGACCCTTTTCAGGAAATTCGGGCAGTTCAAATGAGTATAAAGATTTATTCCAAGCTTAAGCTCTCTACAAGAATCTGACTGACTAATGGTCAAAGAAATTAACGGCAATTAAGAAAGGAATTCAAGGTGGGCTGGACTTTTAGATTTCTTGCTGGCACACAGGGACTCATGACTAATGATTCATTTGACCCCTCCCTCTGGCTCAGCCTGATCATCTCCTACAGAATCATAGTTTATGAAGGCTGTAGTGTCCCAGGGCCCTGTGATCCTCTTTTGCGACCTTCTGATAAGCAAAGTCAAGAGGGAAGCTAGATTCACTTCACAACCACGTTACTAACTTAACAACTGCAGTGATTTACTTAACAACTGTGACAAGAAAAGTCATAATATGGGGCAAAATTCAACTGTTAACAACTGTTTTGCTTAGTAACAGAAATGTTGGGCTCAATTGTGGTCATAAGTCAAAAGGGCAACTTGTACTCTTGTCCTTCGGAGGTGGCATAAATGTTATCCCTACCAAGCAACCTTGATTGATGAGGTGAATTTAGATGAGAGGAAGCAACTCACCCAAGGTCATCCAGTGAGCTTTCATGGGTAAGGTGGGCTTGTACCTAAGTTTAATCTTGGTCCAGTATCTTAATTTTTGTGCAAGGTACACATGCGGGAAAAGAGAAACCCCAAACCATGTAGTTGTTTTCAACTTCTAGCAACCACATAGATTTTCTTCATGATGATCTACCCATAGCCGCTTCTTACAGGTCTTCCAGTGGTGCATTCATCACTACTGTAACTGAGTCTCTCCATCTGGCTAGTGGTCATCCTACTTCTCCTCTTTCCTTCCATCTTACTCTGCATTGGAGCCTTTTTCCAGAGACTTGAATCTTCTCATAATGTCTCTGAAGTAGGATATTTTTTTCTGGTTATTTGTACCTTGAATGAGAACTCTGGGTTGATCTATTTGATGATCCACTGGTTTGTTTTCTTGACTGTCCATGATATTCTCAGAAGTCTTCTCCAAATTCAAAGACGTCAATACTCTTCCTGTCCTGTTCTTCAAAGCCCAACTTTCACTTCCACCAAGCATCCCAGGGAATACTGTGGCTCACACAATCCTGATACAGAAATACAGTATATTTTAATAGTCTGCTTCCTGTTCAGATCATGTAAATATTTTGCCAAATGTATTTAAAACCATTTTTGTCACATTAATGAGGGCAAATTATAAAAAGGGCTCATCTTGATTTTTTTTCCCTCCCACAAATTGGAGAGGGATGTGGAAGGAGTCCTGGTCTTTAGGTCCCAAAGTTAGTCATCTGTCAATCAATCATGCTTCTCCTCCAGAACTTAGCAACTAGACTAGCTGACTGTAAGGCCGATAATCCCACAGACATTATGTGGGCAAAGCAGGAAAAACCCACCTCTTCGTAGAATTGGATAGTAATAGAAACTTTTCAACAGGAGAGCTTCTCTGGAGAACCTCCTGCCTGGGGTTCCAGACTACCAAGCAGTGATGGTGAGAGACTCTTTATCAGAGAACTTGTACATGTTATATATTGACAAGAGAAAGATCTTTTCACCTAGACATTTATGGTAATCTGTTCTTTGGGCCTGTTTCGGCTTTCTCCAAATGAACTTAAAAACAATTCATTGAGTGACCATTCAAAGTTACAGCAGCATTGAATGGATTCATGAGCATTTTTCATACTTATTGTCAGGATTCCGCGACATGCACCCCCACTCAAATCATAAGTCTCTAGCCGCATCTCTCAGAGTAAAAAAGATTGATTTATTAGGAGTTGACATGTTGGCATTTCCTGGTTGCAGCTGACTCTGACGCATTATTCACTTCACCCTTGACCCTGGTCTTCCCCCTACTCCCTGGGTGTATATTCTCCGATGAGACACATCCATAGCCAAGAGTCATCAATCATGCTCTCCATTAATAATCTTGCGCACCAGAAGCTTCGGCTGCCAGAGTGATTATCTGAAGCATTTAAGGACTGCACTGCTTTCCCCCCTCCTTTTCTGCTGACAACTAAAAAGACCAAAGAAGTATTTTTTAGTTGACACTTATAGCCATTGCGGGCATCCCCATGGTAAGGTGATCCAAATTCAGAGGCTTGGCAACTGGCTCATATTTATGATGGTTGCAGTGTCCCAGGATCACATGATCCCCTTTTGCAACCTTCTCACAAGCAAAGTCAATGTGGGCAGCCAGATTCGCTTCACAATCCTAACACTAACTTTACAGTGATTCACTTAACAACTATGGCAAGAAAGGTAGTAAAATGGGGGCAAAACTCCTTTAGTAAAAGGTCTCACTTAGCAATAAAAATATTGGGCTCAATTGTGGTTGGAAGTCAAGGACTACCTATATAAGACAACCTGGTTTCTGGTGTTTTGTGCCTATTCTGTTCTATTAAATCTATGCAGAATCCTCTTTTACTCTCTTTGGCGTGTTTGTATGTGCTTTCAGATGGAGGAGTACAGCTGGGGGCCCGAAGCCTGTCCGTGTGTGACAAGCATCCAGGGATCCTCTCTGATGCCGGTCAATGTGCAGAGAAAGATCACCCTGATTGGAAAAAACTTTCATCTCTATCAGGCAAGACTGGGGCAGCGGGTCAGTTGGGGTGTGTGTGAGAAGGTGTTGTGACCCTGTGCTCTATCTGGAGGGCATAAACCCAGTGGTGTTCTGGAAACCAGCTTGTGCCAGCTTGCGAAAGCCGATTATTAAATTTTCTGGAGTCTTGCCAGCTAGCTGAGAGCAGAACTGAGCCACTAGGCTAGCATTTTGCTGGGCTATGACAGTAATAACGATTTGATTGATTGCTTAGCTTAGCACACCAATCAGCTGTTCTGCGCTAATTGAAATGGAGCCAGCAGAGAGAATTCTTAAACATTTAGAAGGACACCACTGCTTGCACCTTTTCTATGACTGTCCTACTCCTGCTGCAAATATTAATTCTACAAATTTTGTTGCTGGTGATTGTGGAAGGAAAGATAAAATATGAAGTATATTTCTGCTCTGTTTCCTTCAAAAGCAAATATCATATAGACAGTTCTCTCTCACCAACCACTTGTTCAGCAACTGTTGGAAGTCGTGACAATGCTGAACGAGTGACACTTACAACCAGGCCTTAAAGTCACTCCACTCTCGATCATTGTGATCTGGATACTTGCCAACCTGTTTACACAACCATTGCAACACCCCACTATCACAATTTGCCACCTTGCTGGTTTCCCAGAAGCAAAATCAACAAAGAAGCCAGCAGGGAAGGTTGCGAGTCACTCAGATAAGTCTTCCCCCAGCTGGCAACAGCTACCCCCAGGCCTGAAATCTCTGGCATGGGGAATAGTGTACAAAAAAATGTATCTTTATGAGACATATTGCAAAAAACATGTGCATGTTGGGGGAAAGGGTATAATTAAAGCCAAGGGTGCTTTTTTTCCCCCAAGAGGCAACTGGACTTGTCAGAAGCTTATCTACCCCAAGGATAAAATACCCAAACAGAAACTGATCAACGTGGTATATGCAGTACAATACATTGAGCCATGTGCAAATCTGTACATTGGGGAAACAAAACAACCACTTCATAAGCACATGGCACAACATAGGAGAACAAACACATCAGGACTAGATTCAGCAGTCCATCTGCATTTAAAAGACACAGGCCACTCTTCTGAAGACAACAAAGTCCATATTTTTGACAGAGAGGATAGCTGGTTTGAAAAAGGGGTTAAAGAGGCCATCTATGTTAAAACTGAACATCTGTCTCTCAACAGAGGGGAGATAGATGACATCATGTATCTCCAATCTTCAACACAGCTCCAAGAAGGCTCCATACCCATTTGCACCACTCAGGTGACCCTGATAACACAGATAAACCTCCAGGTGACTTTAACAACCCAAAAAGAATGCAAATGACCAGCTGCCTGCAAAGAGTATAAATCCTTCCATTTCCCACCATCCAGTCAGAACTGAAGAAGCTTCTTGGATGAGAAGTGAAATGTCCTCAAAGAAAAACCAGAAAGTTCAGTTGCCTCTTGGGGGGAAAAAAGCATCTTTGGGACAACCATGACCTGGATGACTGAGAATCTCCATAGGGATAAATGAAAATACACATTCAAAATGCGATGTGCAAAAATTGATCAAATTTGCAAAGTGATTTGGAAACGGGATGGAACAAACCTGGGTTTGAAATATTCTAAATGCTGTAGTAGAGGGCAAAGACCAATGCCTGCTCAGAAGAAGTTAAAAGAGTTATATGGAAGGTTTGGAAAGGAAGGCAGGAATCTCACTCATAAAAATCAACTCTGCTTTTCTTTCCCTTCAAGGATCAGCTTTGGGACTATGAATGTGCCTTGGTTCTGGAGGGGAAGACTTTGTCGGTAGAAGCTTATATTGAACAAGATGAAAATGACCCTTCCACTTTCCTCATCACATGCCAATTGCATCAGGTAAGGGCTTCATGGGAGAAGAGCCACGGTTCCCCTCACTTTGGGCTCAACATTTGTTTATTGATTTATACCCACCTTTCTTATTTTTGTCAGGTTCGAAGTAATGCAACCATCATTAAAACTAATTTGGAGGCATTGTAATTCCCCAAATAACTAGCTTATTTAATTGCACATCTTGGCACTAACTGGTGGAAGCCAGTACTGAAAGTTTCCCGGGCTTTCCTGTCACTATAACTCAAAGGTTCTCATTTTTCCAAAACAATAAGTCACATTGTCCAACCAAGATATAAAATAGTTTCTTGGCAACTTCGCTCTTCCTTTCTCTAGCAGTTGGAATGCAGCTGACTCATCGCCCATCTATGTTGTTTTGGCTGGAGCTTCATCCACCTCAGGTCTCCCCCCCCCCCCCCCCCNCCCCCCCCCCCCCCCGCTTTCCAGTCCTCAAGTGTGTCAAACTGAATTCATATGATTCCACCACCAAATTAAATTCAGGCTTGACAATTTTTATGAATAACTCAAGGCAGTGAACATGTCTAAATACTGGCAGTCCTTGACATACAACTGTTTAATTAGTGAACATCCAAACTTAATAGCAGCAGTGGAAAAATGTGACTTATGGCCGTTTTTCACACTTACGACTCAAAATTCAGATGCTTGGCAACCGGCATGTATTCCCAGAGTCATTGGATCACTTTTTTATGACCTTCTGAGAAGCAAAGTCAGTAGGGAAACTAGATTCATTTAAACCGGGGTTGCCAACCTTTTGGACCTCAGGGACCACCAAACTCATAATTTTAAATCCCGCGGACCACTAATATGAATTTTGACTGACGGTGGCTTGCTGATGTTGGTGGGAAAGTCAGTCCCATATTCCAGAGCTGCAGTAGTCACAGGACTTTGGTTATCCCGGAGCAGCTCCTCCTCCTGGGTGCACCGGCCTGCCATGGACTGGAGGAGCTGCTCTGGGATGACCAAAGGGCCAGTCCTGTGACTACTGCAGCTCTGGAATATGGGACCGACTTTCCCACCAATGTCAGCAAGCCACCCCTGGGCAAATTTCCCTCCCCTGCCATTGGTCTTACCTTCCAATTCCAGCTCGCATGGGTCTAGTTAAGGCAAGTTTTGTGCTAGTCTGAAGGGCCAGCGGATGGGTGGGCAATGTGGGCGGCACAGCCTTGTTTTCCTGCACAGCCTGAATTAATTGCTTTGGGGGGAGTGCTTTGGGGGGGCGACATTTCTCTGCGGACCACCAAAATTTTTTCACAGACCGCCAATGGTCCCCAGCCCACTGGTTGGCAGCCACTGATTTAAACAACCATGTTACTGACTTAACAACTGCAGGGATCCACTTCACAAATGTGGTAAGAAAAGTTGTAAAATGGGGCAAAACTGTCTTACTTAACAGAAATTGTGGTCTCAATGGAAGTCGAAAGTCAAGGAGTATCTGTACTTCCTCCTCCTCCTATTTCCCACAACAATCATCCTGTGAGCCGGGTTGGGCTGAGAGAGATTGGCCCAGCTGGCTTTGTGCCTAAGACAGGTTTAGAACTCACAGTTTTCTAGCCTGGTGTCTCAACCACTACACCAGACTGCCTCGCATATATACCCATGCATCTCATTTTATATTTTTAAAAGGCCACCTACATGTTGAGTGATTCTTGGTGGCTGCCAAAGCATAGCCAAAGAAGGCTGGGTAAATAAAGTTTGTAAAAATCTGTCATTAGAAATATGTTACTCCCCCGCTTCAATATCTAATAGCCAAGATCCAAAGGAAAATAGAATGGGGGAGAAACAGGAAAGCCAGTAGATCTCGGTGACCAACTGGAATATTCAGTGATGAAAAAATTCTGGAGAAGGAAGAAAACAAATAATAGCTGGTCTCAGTTAAACTGATGCAATAACAACAGATAGCCTCAAACTGAGCCAAAATCAAGTCCTCGTTGCATCCATATCTCTTGCAAAAGTATGGAAGTTGTGTGCCATTTTGTGCCAGGATATTATTTTGACTTTCTCATTTAGCCTACAGCTTTGGGATTTCTTGCTGCTTTTAGATCCAGACAGTAAAAGTAGATTTTATTAATTTTCTGAGGCTGTCCAAAGTGTAGCTAAAAAGAGTAATTCTTCACACTAGTCCAGATGTTCCTGTCATCAGCTGAAACAATTGGAAAAAAGTAAAAAGATGAGTGTCAAAACAATCTATATCAGATTGTAAAAAGAACATTCAAACCATCTGGAAAGCAGTTAACAAAAGAAAAGAATGTTATACTGTTTGATTTTTATTTCTAAAATCTGAAGAGCAAAAAAGCAAGAATCTAGAAAGCCAACAAAATGTGATATAATTCAGAAGGCCATCTTTGAAGTCAATATTATTTTTTCCTTCGCTTCCCCCACCTCTAAAAATACCAATAACATACAGGTTGTCCTCAACTTATAGCCATTTGTTTAGCAACTGTTCAAATTACAACAGCACTGGAAAAAATTACAACCAGTCCTTGCACTTAACAACCAATAGAGCATTCTGAGGGTCAGGTGATTCAAAATTCAGTGACAGGGATTAACCAGCTTGTATTTACCACAGTTGCAGTCTCCCCAGGTCATGTGTGACCTTCCGATCCGGCTTCCAACAAGCAAAGCAAATAAGGGAAGCCAGATTCACTTAACAACCGCATGAGTCACAACAGTGGCAAAAAAGGTTGTGAGATCGGGTGCAACTCACTTAACAACCACTTTGCCTAGCAACATAAATTCTGGTCCCAAATGTGACCATAAATTGAGAACTAGTGAAGAGAAGGACCAGGGGACACATGATAGCAGTCTTCCAACATTTGAGGGGCTGCCGCAGAGACGAATGGGTCAAGCTATTTTCTAAAGCTCCTGTAAGCCAGACAAGGAATAATGGATGGAAACTGAACAAGGAGAGATTTAATCTGGAAATAAGGAGAAACTTTCTGACAATGAGAACAAACAACCAATGGAACAGCTTTGTCCTCAGAAGTTGTGGGAGTGCCATCACTTGAGACCTTCAAGAAGAGATTGGACTGCCATTTGTCAGAAATGGTGTAAGGTCTCCTGCTTGGGTGGGGGGTTGGACTAGATGACCTATAAGGTCCCTTCCAACTCTGATTATCTTTTAAATTATCTGTTAGCTATCTATAATCTTGTATCTTTTCCAAGACTAATACTTGGGTGTCTCTTTTTCAGTACAGCTACTCGGCTCCCCAACTAGAATTCAGTGTGGACATTTTCATCCAGCGGAAACGGCATCTCCGTGTGGACAGCATTAAAGATCTCAATGGTAACAGGGAAAGGGTCCCCAGGCTATTATGGCTTAATAACAACAACATTGGAGCAGCTATAAACCAAAAAAAAAGGCTTTCTGAAATTAAGAGAGTTGTGGTAGTTTCTAGGCGTATCTTGATTTGCCATGATGGAGCTTGCTTGCATGTGACAGAGTTGTGTTCTGCAATGAACTAGAAGCCAGTGGGGCTGTTGAAGAAGAAATTTTGGTGGGCAAAACATGGTGCCTATCAAGACTGGGTGGGAAGGAAGGGAGACACAGGAAAGGAAGGCAGTCCTAGAGGGAGGGAGGGAGGGAGGAAGGAAGGAAGGCATGCAGAGAGAAGGAAGGAAGGCAGAAGGAGGGAGGGAGGGATGGAGGAAGGAAGGAAGGGGGGAAGGAAGAAAAGAAGGCAGGCAGGCATAGGGAAGGAGGAAGGACAGGAAAGGAAAGGCGGCGGGGAGGAAGGGAGAAAGGAAGGCAGAGGGAAGGAAGGAAGGGGTGGGAGAGAGGAGGAAGGCAGGCAAGGAAAGGAGGCAAGCGGAGGGGGGGAGAGGAAAGGAATAAAGAAGGAGGCAGGAGGAAGGAAGGGGGATGGAAGGAGGGAGGGTGGGAGGGAAGAAGGAAGGAAGGAAGGAAGGAAGGAAGGAAGGAAGGAAGGAAGGAAGGAAGGAAGGAAGGAAGGAAGGAAGGAAATCACAGGAAAGGAAGGCAGGCGGGGAGAGGAAAGAAGGCAGGCAGGCAGGCAAGAAGGAAGGAAGGAAGGAAGGCAGGCACAGGAAAGGCAGGCAGGCGGAGGGAGGGAGGGAGGAAGGAAATAGCTTTCTAACTCCCTTCTGTTTCCTGTATCATTTGGTTTCTGCATCCAAAGAATTTCTGTATAGACCCTACTAATGCCCATCTCAATGTGTCTCTTTCTCTTCAGTGACCTTATACAACTGCTCAGTGGGACACTTAGATTGCAGCCGCTGCCAAACTGCCGATGCCAAGTATAGCTGTGTGTGGTGTGGAGGAGAGCAGCCTAGCTGCCTATTCCAAGACTCCTGCAAAGAAGAGGTCGCAGACACATGCCCAGCCCCATTGATCCATGCAGTGAGTAACCATTCAGGGTGATGGAAGCCAGATGCTTGGTGAAGAAACCCACAGGAATCTAGAATGCTTGCAAATAGCTCAAGGAGGCCCAGACTGGTGAAGATAATGGTTACCAAGGCAGCTAGTTCTGACATAGCAACTGGAGAACTTCTCATCTCTGAAAGCAGCAGCTTCCTTTGGAGCGGGACTAGTAGTTTGGAGAAGGCAACTACTCCAACTACTAGTTTCCATTTCTTTCCAGCAGACTACTTTGATTTTGCACCTAGTGAAAGTTCTGAAACCCCTTAATTATATAAACATCTGGGGGTTTTCTTTATGTACAAAAAAGAGCAGCTTGTAATAAGTTGTAATTGTATTGCAACATAAAATAACAAGTACAATAGGAGGATGATTTGAAGACGGCAAGTTAAGCGATGTGTCTCTGCTTTTGCTTCATTCAGCTGGAGCAGAAGGCTCTTAGGGGTGTGCAGGTGGAAAGGAAAACCTGGTTCTGTCTGTCTCCAAGCTCCAGCTTTCTATTAAAGAGAGAAAGCAAAGCATGTTGGCTTGATCTGGTTACAGATTGCAGGCTGGAAGCCTTTGGAGCAATTTCATTTGATAATACAGTTAGACCATTAAGATCAAATGGAGCTATAAGTCTTTATCTGAAGGGTAGTATAACAGGATGGTTTTTGTATTCTAAAAATGGAGCCTCATATAATTCATAAGCATTGCTTTGTTCTGAAAAATACATAAAATGTATATCAGGACCGAGCCTTATTTATATGAGACATCTTGATAAGTATCTGTAAGAAAGGGGGTCAGAGAATAATATTCCGAGCTCCCCATTCATGTTTACAAGCTTTTTCACAGAATTGACCTTGACAGGAGAAATCAATATTACACTGAAATTTAAGGAAAGGCTTCACTGAGGAAGTAGTTCTTAAAGAAGATGGAGGAGAGAAAGGGTGATAATGAATAGAGAGGGTGAGTAGGAGAGACTTATTCTGGAAAATAACATATACTGAAAAGAAGAAAAAGTGATTTAAAGAAAAACATGCAAAGGCAATGAAAATAAACAGGACGATACGAAAAGATGAAAAAGGTGATAAAGCACAGGCAGAGAATCAGAGAACATTAAGCAGATAATGCCTAAAGGCCTTGATAAGATCAGGGGAAAATCAACAGTGAACAAAACCCAAAATAATAGAGATTTTTATAGTGCCTTGAAAAGGTAAACAGATTAATATGTATGTAGATGGCTCTCTGTTTAAACATTTCAGAGATAAGCATAAAAATGATTAAAATACGACTGATAAATGTACAAAACCTTAAAAAAAATAATAAATAACACACATACTTTAAAAAGGGATGGGGCCAGGAACAAAACTAATCCTTTTAAAACATGTAGGGATGAATAGGGAAATTTCAGTAGAAGTTCTCACAATAGATTCTACTGAAGAGAGAACTACGGTAAGCCTGTGCCACTATAAAGAAGACTGGCTTGTAAATTACTACAAGATGACAGTCCGCAAGTCATGGTGCAGGCAGAAAGACCTCCTCAGACACAAGGAATCCATATTGACAACATGGACTCCACTCCCTTCACCAAAGGAAGCCATGCTGTGTAGACCAGGGGTGTCAAATTCAATTTCATTGAGGGCCGCATCAGGGCTGTGGTTGACCTTGAGGGGCCGGGCGAGCATGGCTGACTGGGTTGGGGGTGGCCACCTTGCTGTCACTCACTGAGTGTGGCCAGCTGGGTGGGCATGGCCAGCTTGAGGCCACTCCCCAAACTGCTGGCATGTTTCTTCTTCCGGCTCGGTAGACTGGGCCGAAGTCACGCTGGCCTGATCTTTCCTCTTTGCATTGGGTAGACTAGGGCAAAGCAACACGGGAAAACTGGGCTGAAGCAATGTGAGTAGATCAGGCCGAAGTGACATGGGTTGTCCCCTCACATTTTCCAGGATAGCCCTGTGGCCCAGGTCCGACAACATTGTGGGCTGGATCCAACTTGCGGGCCTTGAGTTTGACACCCCGGTCTAGCCTATGACTTCCAGGTTGTCATCTCCAAGGTCCGTGATGGCAAACCTATGGCATGTGTGCCACAGGTGGCATGCAGAGCCATTTGTGCCAGCACATGAGTTGCAGGCAAACTTCCCTCATTGTGCATGTGTGCACCTCACAGCTGATTTTCGGTGTGTTTGATGCCTTTTACGGCCTCCCAAAGGCTTGAGGAAGGCTTCTGCAGGCTTCTACAAGCTTTGTAGGCCGAAATCTAGCCCTGTTTTGTTACTTCTGGTATTTTCGGAAAAACAGGAAGTGATGAAGCACTTCATCAGGGCTAGATTTCAACAGGGCTAGATTTCAGCCTACAAAGCTTGTAGTAGCCTGCAGAAGCCTTCTTCAAGCTTTTGGGAGGCTGAAAAAGGCCTCAAACCAGCCAAAAATCAACTATGAGGCACAGTGCAGGTAAAGGGGTGGTGGGGGATTGCATGCGCATGTGTAGGGAACATGGAGGGGCACGCATTGCCTTCTGGGTACTGGCACATGAGTGCGAGTGTGTAAGCGCACACTTAATTTCTGGCACCGGAGCCCAAAAAGGTTAGCCACCACTGTCCTAGGTTCACCATTTAGTTTTTTGGCATCTTTAAATCTTGATCATTAACATGGTTGCCTCTCTAGGGACCAGAAGCACACAAATCGTATCCCTTGAATGTCACTCATCAGAATTAGGCAACAATTCTGTTGTTGAAGTGTGAACAATTAGGAGGGGGTACAAGAGACAAAAAAATGAATGCTAATCATCCTTCATTCCGTGTGTTTAAAATTTAGGATACAGCAAGCAGTTTTGCTAGCAAAGTCACAATCATGCTACCAATCCCATAATAGTGAGTTCATCTGGTGAAATCTGAATAGCATTCTAATTAATGGACTAGAGGAAAAAATCTGGAAATCCCTGCCTTACATCTTGTTTTTCTTTTTCTTTTTATGATCCTGTAGTGTGTAGTTCCTTAATTCAGGGTAGTCAGGATGACTGGATGAAGTGGAGCATTTACTGGCTATATGCCCTTTCCTGACACCTATCTAGACATTTTTCTTTGAGCCCTAACAGAGAAACATCTGCTGCTACCTAGGATTGAACTCTTAACCTTCTGAGTGGGAGGCAAGCATCTTGACCACTAGGCCACTACCCCGCTTGTTTTCCATCTTGTTTATACCTTAAGAAACTCTTCCTCCAATATTAGGTCTGTCTCATCAGCAAGAAATTATAAAGACTGAAGATCGTTCTTGGTCTGTTTCTAGTGTGTGGTGTTGTCATGCTTACCAATTTAGCATTTTTTTTCAAGTATCAGATAATATACCTCAGCTGCAAGTTTCTTAGCAGCTACATATGTTGATTTTGGGTGTTTTTATTGTTCTCTGTTGTTTTAAAATGCTTCTAGTGTTTTAATTGTAATCTGTTTTTTGAAGTGTAAGCCACTCAGAGTCATTGACTAAGAGGGGTGGCTATAGAAATTGAATAAATAAAAAATTAAAATATCCCTGTGGCCATCAGGTGTACCCCCTAACTGGTCTGGTTGAAGGTGGCACCAGAATCACCATCACGGGTTCAAACCTTGGGCAGAAGCATCAAGATATTGCAGAGACTGTCACAGTTGCTGGAATCCCCTGTGAAGTTGATGCTCTGGTATATGAAATCTCCAGCAGGTAACATCATGGCAACATATGGGCTGATGGCAATAAGAATGGCACTGTTCTATGGCTTGGCTGGTAATGGGTGAACATTTCTGTCCTTCTCCCTTTAAGCAGATGGTGGTCTTTCCACCAGGAGCAGCACCATCTTACTTAACACTAGCTGCTTCTATCCAACTGGTGAGGGTGGAGGAGGATCATCATGGGCTACTGGAATTCATTGGATCAGCTTTAATGGCAGGAGAAAGACTACAAGGGGGATCTGGCAGTGACAGGCTGAAATTTGAAGCTCTGGTAGATTAGTATGAAGTTTAAACGTGTTCACAGAAACCTACAGGTCTAACCAAACCTAATCAAACCAAACCAAAGTTACCTCCCTTCCAAATAAAGAATACCAGTTGCTATATCAGACACTTTAATTCCTATTTTACAAAGTACTGGGAATTGTAAAGCAGCGAAGATAGGGCATCTACTTGACTCCAGGATTTCTTTGTCCCAAGTCAATAAGATATGTTCAGACTTGATGCTTCTGCCATTTAAGCTACTTTGTCTGTGAACTCACTTGTGACATAATATCCTGCATGCAGGACAAGAAGCCATGGATGGAAAATAATTAAGGAGAGACACAATGTAGAATTAAGGAGAAACTTCCTGACAGTTAGAACAATTAATTAGTGGAATGACTGGCCTGCAGAAGTTGTGGATGCTCCAACACTGGAAGTTTTTAAGAAGAGATTGGACAAGCATTTCTCTGAAATGCTTAGGGTTTCCTGCCTGAGCAGGGGGTTAGACTAGAAGACCTCCAAAATCTCTTCCAACTCTATTATTCTGTTATATCCATAAAAGCAGGAGAAAGAAAACCCTTGATTGTGGCTGCTGTTTGCTCCCATTGGGACAAAGAAGGAAAGGTTGGTCATGGGTGGGGAACCTGTAGTTCTCCAGCTATTGGTAGACTGTAATTATTTACAGCAATAAAGAACTGGACTCCAGCAGCATCTAGAAAAGATAATTTCAATCTTGGCAACTTTAAGATGGGTGGACTTCCAGGATCCCCTATCTAGCATAGAGTTGAAGTTGATTGGAAGTCTACCCGAGACACCACTCTAGAAGAATAAAGACCTAAATGGCCATGTATGCTGTTTATTTTAGCTCTTGAAACTGCAAGCTTCAGTTTTTGTAATGAAACCCACCTGCAATAACTTAGGAGAATTGTCTTGAATAAATAGGCTGACCGATGTCTCTGACAAAGGTGTGCTTTGAGAGATCCTGTATAATTGAAATCTAGGGAACCAGATAAAGCAAAACACATGTTTGAACATAGAAGGGGATTTGCATATGAAAGATGGGCGACTAAATGCAGTGTATTGGATCAAGGAGTTGAAAGGCACCCAGAGTCCACCCCATTCATCTTTATGCTGTGAATTTGGTCATCACAAACACACACGTTTGCATTGCCAAAGAGATTTATTTGCCAAGCTCTTGGTTCGAGGAAGTGATCCAGGTCCCAGACTGTGGAGGAAAAACATTTACTCAACAGGATAAGTCTTCAGGTGGGTGACGTCTCCTCTCCCCACCAGGCCAAGAGCTAAAAGTGCCCCCCCTCTCATTAACTCAGGTTTAGAGCAGCCCATGTGGTGCACCTTGGTGGGGGATTCTTCTCCATCCTCTCTTCTGCCCTTGTCCTGCAGTATCGTATGCACCACGGGCAGAAGCGGCACAGAGAGGTCCGGGCATGTGGTCGTGGAAGTCCCTGGAGGTGGGCAAGGCATCTCTGCTCATGTATTCACCTATCAGGTAAAATAAGTCTACAGCTCAAAAGGAGGGGGAGACTTCCAGGAAAAAGCAAGCGTCTCTCTACTTGACTGAAGCCCTACATGATGCACATGGTGCCATTAATGCACTTAAATCCCAGAGTATTTGCAAGAGGCTCTTGAAGTTCTCTTAGCTTGGTTGTGTTCTTGTGGATGTTCCATTACCAAACTAGATAACTTCTTCAGTGCTCACTGATGATGTTATCTAGTTTGGTAATGAAACATTTGCAAGAAAAAATGTCTATGGAGTTTCTCAGTCATCAAGGTCATGGTTGTCCCAAAGATGCTTTTTTCAAGAGGCAGCTGGACTTTCTTTGTTTTTCCTTGAAGACCTTTCACTTCCCATCCAAGAAGCTTCTTCAGTTCTGATTCAGTGAGAGCAGAAGAAGCTTCATGGATGTGTAGCTAAACATCTTCAAGAAAAAAACAAAGAAAGTCCTGTTGCCTTTTGAAAAAGCACCTTTTGGTTTGGAAAAAAAAACCACCAGGTTTTGAGAGCACCAAGGACCCTACAATTCAACCTTGAGTTATAAGTACTGTCTTCTATCTGTATATTTGCAAGGGTTAGGAAGCTCTCGCCTAATGGAGACATATCCTATTTATGTGTCTAGAGTCATCAGTAGCCTAGTAGCCAACTAGTAGCCTACTAGCACTACTAGTTATTAACAAGTGGGACATGGAAAAAATTGCCTATGTGCAAAGTTTCACACAGTCATGTTTGCCTGTTGAGATGGAACATCTTTCACACATGCAAAAAAAATATTCTCATTTGTTGCATTCAATTCAGGGATAGAAAAATGGGTGAGCTTTATTAGATGGGTTTCTTTTTTGACTGTAGGCTGGTTTGGGAGTTGTTCATGATTTTTTTTTCCTTTGTGTTTTACCATCTTTTATTTTTACTTTTAGTCTGGCCAGACTTGTTGGGAGTTGAGTGATCTGAAAAAAGTAACTTATGATTATTTTTCACATTTATGACCATGGTGGCATATCTGTGGTCACATGATCAAAATTTAGGGTTTCAGTTAAGGAGAGAGACTTCTGCTTTTCTTGGAACCATTGCAAATACATACCAGTTGTCAAGCCCCCGAATTTTTATCACGTGATAAATGCAAGGAGTGTTAAGTTGCTTTTTTCAGTGTGCTGTAATTTCAATCATTCACTAAACAACTGGTTGTAAGTTGATGTCTCCCTGTACTGCTATGCTGGGTAGAACTGATAGAAATTGGAGTGCTAGATAGTTCAGAGGAACATAAATTCCCACTTCTCCTCCCACCTTATGAAGCTTTCACATGGAACTGGTTCAATGAATGGGGTTAGATTTTCTTTTCTATGAACTGGATGAAGGGAGTTTGGTTTCCTAAGCAAAAATTGGCCCTGGAGCAACCAGGTCACCCTCAGTAATTTAGAGCAGCAGCCACCAACCTTTTGGGCACCAAGGACCGGTTCTGTGGAGAGAGGTTTTTCCACAGATCGAAAGGTGCATGGTTTTGCATGCTGCCTGCACCCACAGGTGGGGCTTCACCTGTTTGCGTGGGCCAGTTGCTGGCATGCTGTGGGCCAGTGCAGCTCCACAGACTGGGAGTTGGGGACCCTGATTTAGAGGACCTCATTATTCGATACACTGATGGTTTCAAGAGGACTAGCATCCTCACTCCTCAAGCGCCGGCTTTCTTTGTCTGTGCATCTTGCCTTTCCTGGTGTAACTATTCTTTTCCTGCTCTTCTCTGCAGAATCCAGAGCTGAAATTCGTTTCTCCAGTTCGAGGCCCCAAAGCGGGAGGAACCAGCCTCACGCTGATCGGATCCAAGCTCCTGACTGGAAATCCCAGCAGAATCAGTATTTGGGTTGGACACTTCCCTTGCTACATGTAAGAAAGGGGATCTGGCAGCAGCAACTTTTTCACAATGCCTTCTTGTTTGGGGATGTAAGAATATGGCTCTGTCTGAGATGCACTTTGTTGGAATCCAGCTATTCCTCCTCATACTTGCATACAATTATATGGGCATACACAGAGAGATATACGTCAGACACATACATGCATGATCAAAGACATGTTATGGGGTTGGACATGACTCTGGGGGGAGGGCTGCACAAATCCCTCCTTTTTAAAGTGGGTTGAAGATCATCCACCCTTGTCCTCTTACATGAAAAACCAGGAGTGCTCAAATCTCTAGTCTGCCTGCTTTCTGGAAGTTTGGGGTTTCTTGACTTCATTTTGGCAAATTTATTAACCCAGTTTCTGAATTCTCATTTTTCCATTCATGTATCTTTTCCAGTTCCTTTCTGGTTTGTCTGTCTATACGTGCATATATATTTGCCTGGACTACATAGATTTTGCCAAATAATTTTCCCAATGAATTTTTGTACATTATTTTCATGAATATTTTGGGGTGGGATACAAACAGGTTCTGTGGGCATAGTTGGGTGGGTGTGGCCATGTGACTGGGTGGGTGTGGCTTATTTTTGCAACACACACACACACCATGCTCTGTTTTTTTTGCCTCCTGGGCCTCAGGGAAGCCTCCTGGGCAAAGCAGTAAGACAGCAAGGGGGATCCCGGCATAGCTGATCATCAGAACAGCTGATCGTTGGGAGGGAAAAAAAAGAAATACCAGTTCGGCCAAACCGGTAGCTGTTTTTTTTACTACTGGTTCATTTGAACCGGCCCGAACCAGTAGAATCCCACTACTGGAATATATGCAATTTGCTACGGACTTACTTCTATATTATGCTTTTTTAAAGCAAAATTTATTTTTTAAAATATATATTGGTTTTAAAAGATGCCAAATTAGATCTGTCTCATTCAGGCAAGAACTGAATATCTTTCTTTCCATATCCCTATCCTGTACTTCTAAGAAGGAGATTTGATTTGCTCAACCCCTTGTGATTCTTACTAGGTTCATATTCAAAAGTTTTGTTATGATGAATGTAATATATTTGTGAAAGGAGAAATTCATCAGTCACAACCTATTAAATCTGTTTTAAGTTGTAATCCTACATATAGTTGGGAATAAATCCTATGCAATCCAAGGAAATAATTCTGGATAGATAGGATTAGGACTACACATTGTTTAAAATTTTAATAAAATAAAATGGTTAACAAAATTGAAAACAAGAGTTTTGTGGCTTTTCAGTCCCATTAAACAGAACATGTGAAATGATAGAGAAGATTTACTTATCCCAATTATTGTTTATTATGACACAATGCTTTTCGCACCATTGTTTTCCTTTATATGTCCCTAAGATCAAAAGTCTAGAAACTAAGGTTTTATGTGTAATAAAACATATCACTGAAGACTTAGAAACTTTTCATGAAAATGTTTTTAATGTTTAATTAAATCAGGGAAAGGAGCCATGGTCTCTCTGGGGACAGCATATATTTACAGTCTCTTATAGCTCCCTCTCTTTCATTTCACACTGGCTGTGCATTTAGATGTGATTTGTTTTTATGGCAAGGTAGAATCTAGGAATATTCTCACAATTTATGGGTTGGGAAGAAAAGGCAAGTCTGTGAATTCAGTCTTCTCTTGGTGGCTCCTGGAAGATATTTTACAGAAAGCCACAGAGTGCCCAGTTTTGCCCACAAATACGATACGCCTTTTAAATTGTCTTTGAAAAAGTTTTATTGTTTTGTGCTATTGGTAGACTAAATATTTTCTAAGCACGTTTATATTTTTGTTTTGCTCTCCTTTCCTTCTAAAGTCATTCTGAGATGCAGGAACATGAGTTGCTATGCCAGACAAGCGCCAGTAATGTGTCTACAGAGTTTTCCATCACAGTCAAATACGGCGATCAAGAACGGAAGTTGGAGCATTCCTTCTTCAAATACACCCTTGACCCCAACATCACCTATGCAGAACCAGCCAAGAGTTTCCAGAGGTAACAGCAAATAGGACAGATCTGAGGCGAAGCTTTGTGGTTGGTAAATCCTGTCCCTTCTGCTTATGGATGACTAGGATTGATACTTTTAGAAGTCCAGTAGTGTCTAAAGAGGGACAGATCCCTATCCTATCTTATACTGAGGTATTTTAACATTTGAAGATTAAATGACCTGCAGGTTTCTGTCATGCTGCCTATTGGTGTTTACAAACCTACAGTGTGGAGGTACATCATGAGGACTATGCTAGTGGCTCCTGATATAGAGGCCAACATAAAATAATAATTAAAACTAAAGCAAAATCTCAGAAGACAGTTGGGGCAAATCTAATGTGTTTTCAATCATTTTCCAATTTTATATGTAAATGTAACGCTGAGGTCCAATAGATAGATACCCTTTGAAGAAGAGCATGAGTGTCTTTATGCTACAATCAGTGGCATTGTAGGCATGATGCAGTGATCCTCCAAATCTCTTGATGATGATGTACTGGTCCACATAAAGAAGAAACTAATCTGATTCAAAAACTAGTCACTCTTCCTGAAGAGAAAGCAGCCAGTGCAGGTTTTGTATCCCCCATTACAATTCCCCAGATCAGATCAAATTTTCCAGCTAAGTTGCAGTTCTCAGTGGTCAGACAGAGATGTTCTAGAGTTACCAGAGTTGTGTCCTGTTACCAACAAGATGGACCTCTGGATAAGCGTGATTGGAAAAGAGTTTCTGCCACCCTTAATTTAGCATTCTGACCACTGCAGGGTAGTGATTATCATCCAGTGTACCCATATATCTTCTCTACAATGCACCAATAATTGCACAAGTAGGCAGACAACTCTGTGAACATCTGCTGTTGGACATCACATTTTTTTCATAGTTGTTATGCTATTTTCAGGTGATTTCCCTTAAACTGTGTAATAAGAATGTGGAATACAATAAGGTTATTAGAATAGAAATATAGGAGGCTGCCTTAATCTGTCTTTGATTATTGGTCCATTGAATTGTGAATTCAAACTCTCTAGAACAATTAATCAGTGGAACAACTTGACTCCAGAAGTTGTGGGCGCTCTAACACTGGAAATTTTTAAGAAGAGATTGGACAGCCATTTAACTGAAATAGTCCAGGGCAGTGGTGGCTAATCTTTTTGGGCCAAAAATTGTGCACATGCTTGCACGCGTGCGCTCGTGTGCCAGCACCCAGAAGGTAATGTGTGTGGCCCCCATCCCCCTGTGCCTGCACGTGCAATTTCCTCCGCCACCCCCTTACCTGCACTGCACCTCCCAGCTGATTTTCAGCCCATTTGAGGTCTTTTTTGGCCACCCAGAGGCTCGAGGGAAGCCTCTGCAGCCTTTTTAGGCCAAAAAAATAGGCCCGTTCATCACTTCTGGTATTTCCGAAAATACAGGAAGTGATGAAACGGGCTGAAAACCAGCTGGGAGGCGTGCACATGCGCAGTGAGGTAAGTTTGCCTGGAGCTCACGTGCCAAACAAATGGCATGCCATAGGTTTGCCCTCACGGGTATAGGGTCTCCTGCCTGAGCAGGGAGTTACACCAAGTCCAACATCCAAGTCTCTTCCAACTTTTTTGTTGTTGTTGTCGTCGTCATCATCAGGACACAATCTGTTATTAACCCACAATCTGTTTGGACTACTGCTATTATTGGCCCCAGACAAGTGGTTGAGTGGCCATGAATTGTAGAAGTTGTACATTTAGATAGCACCAAGTTGCCACCTCCTGTTCAATGTTGCCTGATGAGGCAAATGTAAGGAATCACTCTGGGATTGTCTTTCGTTACTTTAATGCAGAGGTGGGCAAGTATGGCCCCTTAAGAACCTGTGTCCTGCAACTCCCAGAATTCCCGAGCCAAAATGAATGAATGGAGCTGAAGTCCACAGCCAGTAAGGGGCCCACTGTTGCCCACCCATGTCTTTGTGAAAACAATCCCAAAACTTCAAATCCCAAAACTAAATGTGCTAAAACCTTCAATGTTTGTTCATCTGTATGCATTATTTCAGTGGCGGGCGAGAGATAAAAGTTCGTGGGCATAACCTCGATGTCGTGCAGTGGCCAAAAGTCCGTGTCACCATTTCACCCTTGGAGCGCCGACGTCGGGGAGTGGGAAGATGGCGTAGGATTATTCCAGAAACAGGATGTCTAGAGAACGCTCTCTGCAGTGTCCAGCAAGTAAGTGAGGATTTTTTTTAAAAAATATCTCTCTTAGCCTGTTTCAAGTTAATTCTAGAGGGATCCCAGTTGGAGAATAAGAACCATGTTCTGCTCTCTTCAGAGCCAAGAAGAATCAGGTGGATTGAAGAGGGTTCAAAAGCTTGGATATTATTCCAACAGCCAGAGCCATTTGACTTCCGCTGATGTTTCCAGCAAGCCACGTATGGGGAAAGCAGCCATGTTCTATTCTGAAGGCATTCTTGAGATCACCCTGATGCCAAAGACCAGTTCCCCACCTATCCAAAGAGCCAGGCTATAAAAAGCATGGATTAAATTATAGGAAGGCAAATTCTTTATTGAGTGTTAGAAACAACTTCCCAAACAGTAAGAATACATTGACAGTGGAACCAACTACAGGTAGTCCTTGATGCACGACCACAGTGGAGCCCAAAATTTCGGTTTTTACGCAAGACAGTTGTGAGTTTTGCCCCCACTTTATGGTCTTTCTTGCTACAGTTAAGGGAATCACTTCAGTTGTATAGGGTTTCCTTCCTAGGCAGGGGGTTGGACTAGATCTCCAAAGTCCTTTCCAACTAGTCTAGTCTAGTCTAGTCTAGTCTATTTTCTATTCTTTCCCTATTCTATTCTATTCTTTCCCTATTCTATTCTATTCTATTCCATTCTATTCTATTCTATTCTTTCCCTATTCTATTCTTTCCCTGTTCTATTCTATTCTATTCTATTCTATTCATCTAGTTATTAAGTTAGAACCATGGTTGTTAAGTGAGTCTGGTCCTTCCCCATTGACTTTGCTTGTGAGAATTTCTCAGAAGGTGAAGAGACACAGCAATAATCATAAATCTGAACCAGCTACCAAGTGTCCAAATTTTAATCATGTGACCACGAGGATGCTGAAATCAGTCATAAAGTGGTCATTTATTTCAGGGCCATTGTGACTCCATATTGTCACTCAATGAATGGTTGTAAGTTGAAGTCTACCTGTAAGCTCCATTTTTTTTGCCTCCTGGGCCTCAGGGAAGGCTCCTGGGCGAAGCAGTAAGACAGCGAGGGGGATCCGAACAGAGCTGATCATCAGAACAGGAGGGGAAAAAATAAAAAGAAATACTGCTTCGACCGAACTGGTAGCTGTTTTTTACTACCAGTTCGGCCGAACAGTAACATTTTTTTACTACTGGTTTGTCCGAACCTGGCCGAACCAGTAGAATACCACCACTGGTCATAAGTCACCTTCTTCATTGCTGTTGTAACTTTGAACGGTCACTAAATGAACTGTTGGAAGTCGAGGACTACCTTTACAGCTCTCCCATGCAGTACAATTCCCAGCCAGTTTACACCTCTCTGGAACTTAAACTTTCTCAGCTAGCAGCAATCTGCCATTTTGTATGTTTCGTGTCATCAAAAATAAATGTACTGTTTTTAGATTTTTGTTCATCCCACCTTTATTAGTTTTGTAAATAACTCAAGGCAGAGAACATTCCTAATACTCCTTCTCCCTCTGTATGCCCCATAATAACAACTTTATGAGATGGTTTGGGTTGAGAAAGAGGTGAGTGGTCTAGGGTCACCCAGGTGTCTTTCATGCCTGAGGCAGGACTAGAACTCAGTTTTCTGGTTTCTAGCCTGGTGCCTTAATCACTACACCAGACTAGCTCTGTTGAAGCAAAGCAGGCAAAAAGAATCATAACCAAATGTGAGTCTCATATTTTTTTAAAAAAAATGTCCATTGTTTAAATATATCAATGGTACCTTTTTACTACTACTAGATTTATGTGAATTTTTTTCCTTTACATGACTTACTGCAAATTGTATTAATTTTTATTTTACTTTATTTATTTTCAAAACACATATTCATTTACATTTTAATAGTATTGTGTCAAGCCTTACTTACATTTACACTTCTTTTTCATATCAAACCTTGTTTCTCTTCTCTAACCATATATACAACATTTCCCAAACCTCATAAAACTCAGACTCCTTTTTACCTTTCAATTTCCTCATAACCCTATCCATCTCAGCACAATCAAGTATTTTATTTATTACCGTATTCTCGGAAGGTACCTCATTTACTTTCCAGCTCTGGGCATATGTAATTCTTGCCACTATTATTATGTATTATATGATGTAATGGATATGTTTCTTTAAATTTCCATCCCCAATAAAAAAAAATTCTGGTTTAAATCTGATATAATACCCTGTAATTTCTTGTATCCATTTCCTCAATTTTCCCAGTATTTTTTAGCTTTAGGGCATTGCCACCACATATGATAATATGTTCCATCTGTAAGCTTACATTTCCAGCATTGTAGTTTCACATTTGGATATATTCTGGCCAATCTCACCAGTGTCAAATGCCATCTATAAAACATCTTGATTAAATTTTCTTTAAATGCTATTGATAAAGTTAATTTGCAGTTCTTGATCCAAATTCTCTCGCAATCCTTTAGCTGTATACATATACACTGTCCTACATTTTGTGCCCAAACGATCATTGGGCCCTTAACTACTTCTTCTTCCATTTCTACTTCAAGTAAATAATTATATGTTCTAGTGATAACTTTTTCTTCTTTACCAATCAAAATTTGGTCCAGTTGTTGGGGTTCCCTTTCTATTCCAAATTCCTCCATGTCTTTTTTATGTCTCATTCTTATCTGCAAATACGGCCACCAATCCACAATTATACCTTATTTTCTTTAGTTCTTCAGTTGTTTTTAAATTCCCGATTGTCTAATAATTCCTTGTATCTAATTCTCTTTTTCTTCTCCATTGTATTTGGGTAGATCACTGCTTCCATCGGTGACACCCAATCCAGTAATTTAATATAGTGCTTCTTCCTTAACTTTTCCCATATTTTTATTAATGAGTCCCTAATTTGAAGGCAATAGAAATATGAATGTATCCTTTCCCGTTTATCCCACAGGAAGTCATGCCATCCTGTGTGAAGTTCATGCCCTTCAATTATTAATACTCTCTTATTGTCTAGGTTTTTCCAATCTTTAATCCAGAGTAATCCTGCTGCCTGATAATATAGTTCCCATTTTGGGAGTCCTAGGCCACCTCTTCTTCTGGTATCTTGCAGCATTTTTGCGTTAATTCATGCTTTCTTTCCCAACCAAATAAATTTAAGCACCATTCTATTCAATGCTTCAAAGAATTTTTGATCTAATTTTATGGGGATTGTCTGAAATAAGTATAACAATTTTGGTAGTATGTTCATTTTTATCGTGGCAATTCTGCCCATCGACGATAATTGCAACTTTTTCCAGCTCTCTAAATCTTTTTTGCATTGTAACATCAATTTCTTATTATTATCTCCCTTTATGGTCGAACATTGTCCTGTTAGCCAAATCCCCAAATATTTAATCTTTTTTTCCACTTTTAGTCCCAATTCTCTTATTAACCCCTTTTGTTTTTCTGTTGAATTCTTTATGAATATTTTTGTTTTTTCTTTATTAATTTTTAGTCCTGCCACGAGTCCATATTTGTCAATTTTCCTTAACAAATTTATCCCTGTTTCCATCGGTTCCTCGATGGCAAACACTAAATAAATCATCTGCAAATGCTTGGGTTTTATATTCCTGATTTTTAATCTTTAATCCTGTTATTTCCTCATTTTGCCTTATTTTGGTTAGAAGCACTTCTATCTCAGTCTATTGTGTTTAAAGATTTGGGTATAGGAATGGGCTTTGGAAAAGAGTATGGAGAGCTATCTCAGGAATTTCTCAGAAATAAAAATATCTTGAAAACAATAGCTTTGGAAGTGTGGAGAATTAATTATAGTCATTAATTTCCCTTCATTTCTGATCCTAGTTTGAAGAGCCATGTCAAGTCAATTCCTCCAATCTTATAGTTTGCAAGACACCAGCAATTAAGCCGTTGTCCCACTCCATTCAAGTAAAACTGGAGTTTGTCCTGGATAACCTCAGCTTTGACTTCAATGCCTTTCATCCCACTGGCTTTTCTTATGAAGTTGACCCCTTCCTGAAGCCCCTCAACACAGATGACATCACCAAACCCTACCGTCACAAACCTGGAAGCATCATCTCCGTGGAGGTAAACAGAACAACTTGTTCTCCATAAGTGGAGGCAATGTCTCTTTTTGGGTTATTGGCTGTGATTATCCTGTATTATGTAGGATACTGCTCTTACGGCTGAGATTCAGCCATTTTATTTTAATTTTTAATTTTTCTAATTTCTGAACCGCCCATCTCTCTCAAAGAGGGAGTCTGGACGGTGTAAAACAAAATAGTAAAATTTAAAAGTATATAGAAGTTTTTAAGTAGTATTTATTTATTTACAAATAAACAACTGCATATGCATTTCCATATGCAATTGATCCATTCGTTAATTTACACTGCACGTTTCCTCATGGTGATAAAGCTAGTCTTCTGTCCACTCATTTTTCCCCCCACAGCTATAAACCTGAAAGAGAAATGTCAGGCTGAGGTAACTCAAAATCAGCTATTAATTTCTATAGCTGATGGTGGGTGGAATTGAGATATGCCTTGTCCTAGCCAACACATCTTACTGAACACTGATGAGCCAAGTAAAGCTGGAAGAATATTATTTTTTCCGATTTACAAATAATCTGCCTCAGGCTTGGACATTCTGTATAACCTCTGGGAAAATAATACAAGATACTGCAGACCAGCGACCCCCCCAATCTTTTGGGCATCAGGGACCAGTTCTGTAGACAGAGGTTTTTCCGCGGACCAGAGGGGGCGTGGTTTTGTATGCTGCCTGCATCCCGCAGATGGAGGTTTGCTTGTTTGCACGTCCCAGTTTCTGGCATGCCACAAACCAGTGCCAGTCTATGGACCAGAGGTTGGGGACCCCTGCTGTAGACCTCCTCTACTTGCATAAACCTGACAGGGATGAAGAATCTCTGATTTTTACATTTTTTTTTCTCACCTACAATTCTCTTTAGCACTAATCTCTGGATTGGGGGTGGAAAAAAATGGATGAAAAGAAAATCTTAAATGTAGAGGGTGTTGAAAACTTATATGGCTGCAGGCATGGATGAATTAACCAGAGAAAAATTAAAGTATAGGTGTGATTAAAATATGGATGTGGTTTGTTTATAGGGAGCTAGAAACATATGTAATATGAACATGAGGGGTACAACTCTGCCTGATGATTGGAGAAATGCCACTATTGTTCCTTTATAGCAGTGTTTTTCAAACTTGCTGGCTGGAGAATTGTGGAAACTGAAGGCCATTCATCTTAAAATTGCCAACTTTGAAAAACACAGCTTTATTCAAGTGGAAAAGTAGGAAGAACAAATGCTAACACTGCGTGGAGCTTGGTTTGCGGATGTAGCCTGGGAATGTTTGACAGAAGTCTGGTTTAATAGATAGAAGGATGACAACAAATAATATTTGGGAAATGAAGTGGGTTTCTGCACCTGGTGGGGGAAACATAAGCCAATTTTTTGCTCTTTGTAAGGCTTTGAGAAATGTGTGAATATGAGAAAGAAAGATTAATAGAGAAAAAGTTTAACTGTCAGAAAATGAATAATAAAACAAACACATTTGAGGTAGAATGTATTCTGGATGGAGTTCAAATTTAGTTATAGAATGTAATAAGCCATGATGGAACAGGAGCATGTTTAGTAATAATTGGAATTCACAGAGACACAGAATCCTCAATCTCTCCGCTGCCCTCAGCATAGAAATGTAACTGGAACTTGCCTGCCACCTCTAACAAGCTAGGGATTATTTTATTTTTATTTTTGTTTATTTATTTGTAAACTGGAATGAATAGACCAGGACCCCTCAAAATAGACAGTGCTGTATTGTTGGGGCAATGTAAGGTGTCAATACTCTTGTTATTAATATTATTCATAGTATAATAACATATTATTATAATATATAATAATAATAAGTAAAGTAGCATTTGTTAAATTATTTCAGATAAATGTTTGGAGGTGAGCAAACAATCTGGAACTTCATAAAGGAGTTGATGAGCTGTTGGAAAGCTCATTGGTGTTGGTGTAGCATAACCAAAGGAACTTTTTCAAAAAAAAAAGTGGACTTTGTTTTTCCTTGAAGATATTTCGCTTCTCATCCAAGAAGCTTCTTCAGTTCTTTAAATCCTTACATCCTCAACCATTCAGTCAGAACTAAAGAAAGTTTCTTGGATGACAATCGAAACATCCTCAAGGAAAAACAAAGTCCACTTGCTTTTTGAAAAAGCACCTTTGGAACAACCATGACCTGGATAATGAAGAATCTCCACTAACATGGTGTGTGGAATAACTTTTTACAAGGGCTGTCTGTTCCTCCAGGGAGAAAATCTGGATCTGGCCATTTCTAAAGATGAAGTAAAAGCCATGATTGGAGTTGGGGTCTGCTCAGTCAAGACTCTAACGAAGAACCACCTGTATTGTGAGCCTCCTACTGAACAACCGGCTCCTCAACACCGGGCTAAACGGGAAGGTACTGACTCACTGCCAGAATTTACGGTAAGAAATGGTCTAGCACAGGGTTCCTCAACCTTGGCTACTTTAAGGTGGAAGGACTTCAACTCCCAGAATTCAACTCCCAGAAGTTGCAGTCTACCCATCTTAAAATGGTCAAGGTTGAAAACACTGGTCTAAAGATATTGAGAATTAAATTCAATCCAGAATGGGAAACTTGGTTTAAGAACTTGGTATTTTGCTTTAAAAATTACAATGATGTTGCAATGAAATTGCAGTCCATTCCCAGGGGTGGGGAGAAATGAACATTTTTGGTCATTGGTTTCTTCCCTCTCCATCAGCAACTTTGAGGTATGTTGAACGGGTGTCCAACTTTTTGGCTTGCCTGGACTGAATTTAGTGAGGAGGAATTGTCTTGGGCTGCATCTAAAATATATAATATAATTAATGTATATAGGCATTGCTAAAATCACATAAGAATGTTAAAAGTTTACAAATTTGTGGGGCTGCATTACTAGCTGTCCAGGGCTTCCTGAGGCTCATGGGCTGCAGGTTGTACACCTTGTCTATCAGATAAAGGATCTGAAATTCTTGTCAATAAAATGAAAGTTCAGAAAATAATATCAAAAGGAGCAAAAATAGGACTGGTGGCAAGCTGTGATGCTTGAGAAATTGTGATGGGATGTAGTGAGGAGGTGGATCCCCAGGAGGGAGGGGGCGCATTCCAGAGCAGTAACTCAGCCCAGATATAATGTGAGAGAGAAAGAGGGTGAAAACAACCCCTTCCTAATAATTCACAGAGTATATTGTAGACGCAGACAATGGAGTGTTCAGTCTGGCATGATTCTGTCTATCGGCATGAAAAGAACTCAGCAGGGAAGTATTGCCACATGTCATTCTTAGTTTTGAGCCTGACAGAAATATGACATTTGTCCATGGTGATGCAATACGTATTGTATCTCCCAGGCCGTTGTATTTACATGTTTGTCCTCCTGCAGGTTCAAATGGGGAACAAGAACTTCTGGCTTGGTCGTGTGCAATATGACACAGAGAGTCAGCTCACTTTCCCCCTGGAGGCCCAGATTGGCTTGGGAGTGGGGACCTCTTTTGTGGCTTTGATTGTACTCATCATCGTCTTCATCTACAGGTGAGAAGAAGTTGGTCACTTACGGTCGTACGTCGAGGGCTACCTATATATTCTCCAATGAAGGGGGTACTGCATAAGCTTTGGGAAGAAAGGGAACAGCATGGTTTTATTTTATTTTTTTTCGTTATAGACGGAAGAGCAAACAGGCCCTGAGGGATTACAAAAAAGTTCAAATCCAGCTCGAAAATCTGGAAACAAGCGTTCGGGATCGGTGCAAAAAGGAATTTACAGGTACTACTTCTAATTCTAACCTTTCTTACAGTCACAGATCAGAATTAGAAATAAAAAAATAAAATAAAGAACAGAACAAAACAAAACAAAATTTAATATTACATTACAATTAGTGGTGAGATTGCCGATGACTGGCCAAAGTCTGCCTCATTTTATAGACATGCTAATAGAATTTAACTTTATTCAAAGAAATTGCCTCATACTGATCTGATAGCAACAGCTGTATACATAAATTTCCCAGATATTTTACTGGGTAAGGAGTTATGAATTCGTGAATCCTTATAGAGGGAACAATATAACAGCATATGAGCTGCAGTTTCAATGGCCTCTTGTCCATAAAATCATAGTCTCAGGTCATATGGAACTATTTTATGTTGGCCCTCCAGAATTGCTGTTGAAGAGCATTACAACATGCTAGAGTTAGTGCCCTTCAAAATTTAGAAATAATGATACAATATAGGTATCTTGCTGGTTTACGATGGGGGTCTCAAGGAAATGTTCTTGAGTACAGCAGATAGATCCTGTTGGGTTTCCTGGCCTTTAATACAGTACATTGTTTTAAATGGGGACAGTAAGACAACTTAAGGTGGCCAGCTCACCATGGATATCTTGCCAAGGCCAACTTGACGTGACCAACTCGCTATGGGATGATCCACATGGGATAACTCACTGTCATAAATATTATGCGCCACTGTTCCTTCCACATTATTTCCATTTTTTGTCAATGAAAATAATGTCGAAGAAACAGTGGCGGATAACATTTATCGCATTGAGTTATCCTACATCAAATTTTCCCACGGTGAATTCTCCCATGGTGAGTTGGCAGTGACAAAATAGTAGTGAGACAGTTGCGGCAAGTTGGCTATGGCGAGTTGACCCATTCTGTTAAATGTACTGAGTGCACCTCATAGCTGAAGATGCACACACACACACACTTCTAAGGCCACTTCCACATGTCTTGTGTGATTCCCTCCCTTACTAGACCTCATGACTGAAATGATGGATCTCACCAGTGACCTGGTTGGCACTGGGATTCCTTTCTTGGATTACAAATCCTATGCAGAACGGATCTTCTTTCCGGGCCACAGGGAGTCCCCACTGCAAAGGGATCTCGATGTGCCTGAATCTCGGAGGCAGACAGTTGAACAAGGCCTGGTGCAGCTCTCCAATCTCCTCAACAGCAAGCTCTTTCTCACCAAGGTATGTTTTAAATAAAGAATCGAATCAAATTAACCATGTAAAACACAGTTCTACCATGGCAGGATCCAAGGCATAACAAATAGGTTAAAATGTTACATTCAATATGGGTTTTCATAATAATGCCCAGGCTTGTTTTAAGGCCTGCAGATTGCACTCAAATAACATACTAAACTTGTTTGGTTTCAATTGGGCTTGTTTCTTTTTTTAATTGCCTTGGCACATTTTGCGAATCCAGCCTGCTTGTTGAATTTTCAGTATAATTGTGCAAATGCAGAAGATGGGTAACCCAGTGACAAAGTTAAATGGTGTTGTTCAAAGTCAGTGGATGTTCACTACATGAAGCATAAAAGCAATTTCCTAGTCAACAGGGCAGAAAAAATATTGGAAAGCCTATTAGCAGTTATTAAAAAATGTTTTAAAAAAGAATATCCTGAACATCTGACTGTTAATGCAACTTTTTATTTTAAAAGTTTTATAACAAAAGCCTGTTGCAGGCAGTCCTTGACTCACAACCAGTTGTTTGAAGTTCCTACTTGGGTGGCACTCATGGCCAAAGAGTGCATTCCAGCGGTTGATTCTGTCTACACAGTCATGTGACTGTACTCATTTGAGAACTGGGCCGCATTTATGGCCGACTGCAATATCTTAAAGTCATGTGACAATATTTTCCACCGTATTTACTTCTGATCTTTGACAAACTTCCCCCCCATAGCGAACCATTGATTTGTTAACAACCGTGGTATTCACTTAACAACATTTTATGCCATAGTCATAAAATCAGGTTAGTCCTGTCATCAACCTGATTTACAACTGTCTCATCTTGTGACCCATGATGGGCAGGCTCCATTATGGTTGTACATTGAGGACTACCTGTAATAAGTTATTTGTAAAAGTAATAAAAAGCGGGATATAAAATAACAAAAATGAACAGATTCTGTCAGTGGAGGAGTAGAAAAAGAGATCGGAGGTTGGAGAAAAATTACACCGTGATCTCTGTTTAGAAAATGCAAGCTTGTCCAGACTGCATGTATTCTTTCATTTGCATATAATAAGACATGGAATTTTTGGCTTTGTTTATTTCTGCTGAGGTTTTTTTTTTTTGCTTGTCTTAACTTTTTATGGAGGTCACTACCAATCAATTAAAATTCCTATTCTGCCCTCCCCCAAAAAGAATTGCTTAATTGCAATGCCAACTTAGATCATCTTCCTTTTTTTCTAGTTTATTCACACCTTGGAAATCCAGCGCACCTTTTCTCCAAGGGACCGGGCTTATGTCGCCTCACTTCTCACAGTCGCCTTGCATGGAAAACTTGAGTACTTCTCAGATATCCTCAAGACTCTCTTGAATGACCTGGTAGAGCAATATGTGGCCAAGAACCCAAAGTTGATGCTGAGAAGGTAAGAGTCAAAGGTCAGAAGAAAATCCCAGGGGAGTTAGACAAATCAAGAAAGGTCTATGCATCGAGGTTGCTGCTTATGATAGTTGGGAGATACAATCAAATTTGGGGGACAATACAATGAGGAAATTTTATTGTCCTTATTCCTGATATGCAGAATTTTTTTTGTAAGCATCTAGTATAACTTTGTGAAACACAACATTGGATCCAAGAGGCCTTTGCTCCTCTTTCTCAGATCGAATAACCTTCTTTTGATTGCTGGCTCATATGAATAAACTTGGTCTGAAGGCTTGCTGTACAGAAGGCCATCAGAACTAAATCAGAACAAGAATATTTAGTCCAGTTTCCAGCAGAGATCAGCCAAAATGCTTAGCTGTGCCCAAGAAGGCAATACTCCGTTCCCAGTATTTGCCAACTAGTGCAATGGCCCACTAAGAAACAATGGCATATCACTTCTTGATATGGGAATGGAGTAAAGATCTTTTCAGGGGGGCCTTCTGGTAGAATCCCTTTCACAAGAAGCTGACAGTGTTCACATCTCACAAGAGATGTAGGTAGGGGTTTTTATGGGGAACTGAATTTGCCTCCCTTCTCAGTTTTAGGTTTTAGTTTTTAATACCCTTCCTTCTGGAATTGAAGAACAATACACAGTGGGGTCAAGGTTGAAACAACTTCAACTTCTCTTTCAGGACAGAAACTGTGGTTGAGAAGCTGCTGACTAACTGGATGTCCATCTGCCTCTATGCATTCGTCAGGGTGAGACATTCATCAATTCCATTTTACGTAAAAGGTCAACATATATAACATGTACTTCTCAGCCAGGTAGCCGCATAAACCTCTGCTCTAATGCCAAGAAGCCCTTCATTCTCAGCTGTTGGGATCTTGATGGAGGAGTACAGAAGACTGAGTGAGAAATCCAAGACTCCAGTGTCCTCTTGTGCATTAAATATTGCTAAAGTAGATGAATAAGAGTATGTGCTGGCTCTGGATCAGGAACAAGACATTCTAGCCAAGGTTTTTCTTTTTTAATTAGTGACATGATGACATACTGGGAACGGTCAGAAATAGGAATCTATACCATGCCTGCTTTTGGTACCCTAGTGCTTAGGTTGAGCCCAGACATCTTTAATACTTTTGCAAGCTGGCCAGCTGCTGACTAAAACAGATTTGCTTATCTAATGAATTGAATGTTGAATGTCCTTCTGAATCTTTCAGGGTTTTCAGACCCAAGTGATGCTTTTCCTAAGATCCATCATTTTATAATATACTAGCAGGGTACCCTTCCTTCGCTATGAAACTATGTGATTGGACAAGTTTTTGGCGAGGGAAATAAGGAAAAAAATGTGCCTCTGCCTACCAGCATCCATCAGTATTTACCTGGTTAGTGTCCTGTCAGTGTGTGAAAGAGTTCAGGGCTGTTTGGAAAGTGAAACAGTATTTGCTGTGTGAATAAGGAGACAGCAAAGTGCCTCGACATGGCTTAGCTTCTGTTCCATACTAAAGCTGCTTGGTGCTCTGCAGTGGTGGGATTCATTTTTTTTTTACTACCGGTTCTGTAGGCGTGGCTTGGTGGGTGTTGCAGGGGAAGGATACTGTAAAATCTCCAGTCAGAGGTGGTATTTGCCAGTTCTCTGAACTACTCAAAATTTCCACTACCGGTTCTTNTCAGAGGTGGTATTTGCCAGTTCTCTGAACTACTCAAAATTTCCACTACCGGTTCTTCAGAACTGGTCAGAACCTGCTGAATACCACCTCTGGCCCTCGGTGCTGTAAAACTAAACTGAAACTCCACTCCTCTGCTTGTGTTTTGCATTTGGAACAGATTTCTTTTCAGTTGGGGAGGGGGGATAGAACTCCTTAGCATCAGAGCGTGTTAATAATAATATACGAAATACTAATGCTCTGATGGTCATTTCAAAGAATTCTTTCTTAGTGAGCACCTAGAAGCCAAGAAGAACATACGTGCCAAATTTCAAGTTTTTAGGCTTTATGGTTATGGAGATTTTGTGATGATGTGTGAATGGTATTTTGCTTTTATATAGAGAGATGTTCATGGTACTAATGTTGCACATCAGACTGGATTTATTTGCCAGATGAAAGTTAAAATATGGCACTGTACCTGGCCAAAGACTTCTGTTGTCCACTGATTTATTTCTTATATATAACTAAAAGGTCGGAAATGCAAGGTGGAAACTAGATGCTCCAGATCAGTGGTGGCTAACCTTTTTGGGCTCCTGTGCCAAAAATTGCACTCTCATTCACTTGCGTGGGTTCATGCACCAGCACCCAGAAGGCAATGCGCACGGGCCTGCCCTGTACATGCACACGTGATCCCCCTGCCCCCTCACTTCACTGAGCATGTGCACGCCTCCCAGCTGATTTTTTGGCCCATTTGAGGCCACCTTTGGCCTCCCAGAGGCTTAAGGGAAATCTCTGCAGCCTTTGGAGACTGAAAAATGGGCCCATTTCATCACTTCTGGTATTTCCAGAAATACAGGAAGTGATTAAATGGGCCTGTTTTTCAGCCTCCAAAGGCTGCAGAGGCTTCTCTCAAGCCTCTGGGAGGCTGAAAAAGGCCTCAACCTGACCAAAAAATGAGCTGGGAGGTGTGCGCATGCCCATTGAGGTAAGATTGCCTGGGGCCCGTGTACCTGCACAAATGGCTCTGCGTGCCACCTGTGGCACGCGTGCCATAGGTTCGCCATCATGACTCTGGATGATGAAGATTTATCTGTTTCTCCACTAGGACTCTGTTGGGGAGCCCCTCTATATGCTCTTCCGGGGTATCAAGCACCAAGTAGACAAAGGGCCTGTGGACTGGGTAACTGGGAAGGCAAAGTACACCTTGAATGACAACCGGCTTCTCCGAGAAGACCTGGAATATCGCACACTGGTAAGGGCTAAGCATGGACCTGTTAGGAAGAAGCACAGGTAGAATCAGCCTTGGACTACACAGCTCCATGTTTCTAGCCACCTTCAGAATCCAGGACCTTCTTTCCAATCTCCATCCTGCTCCTAATAAGTCTTCCCATTCTTAAAAAGTTGTCCTTTTCAAGCTCTGTGGATCAAGCCAATCTTCACCCTCCCTGACTAAGCAAACATAATATGGGGTGGGAAAAGGTCTGACTATTCTTGCCCAATCTACTCCAATCTGTTGCTCACCATAGGATGTTAGATTTTAATTCCCACATTGGATGGGTTATGACATCATTGCACAAATGGCCTGATTGCATAAAGATGTAATGACACTGTATAAGTACGGTAAGTATGATAATTGGATTACCAAATTATGGGGGCTGAAGCCATAATACACCTAGGTTGGAGAATACTATATTAAAGCATGCACATCATTTTTCACTTTTCCCCCCAGCTTAAATAATACTTGACTACTTTAATAAGGCTGGGTTCACATACTGAACTGAGATAAAGAAAATACAGTTACTGTGTCCACATAACATAATGCTCTCAGCCATTATGACATAGTTCCCACAGGACATGAAAAGAAAGACTGCATTTCAGCGCTTACACTGAATTGCCAATTACCAGACCTATTCTCATTGAGCCTTGCAATCTGTAAATTCAGAATGCTAAATGTATGCTCCCAAGCCCATACTTTCCTTCAAAGATTATGCAGAATGAAAGTATCAGAATCTTATCTGCACTCAGTGGCTGTGATGACCCATGGTGGGATACAAAAACAACAAAATCACAAAAACAGGTGAAGTCCCTTTAATTCCTTCAACTTGGCTTTAAAAGTCCAAATATCATTGACTGGAGAAAAAACTCCCCCACAAACAGTTGTGAAAAGGAAGAACTTCCATTCAAACTCAAAATACATATAAATTATAAATAGAAAAAAATAACAACACAAACCACACTGAAGCAATTAATGAGACAAGAGCTAAGGGCTTGAAGACATCCACAGATATCGAAATACACACATTGGGAAGGATGCCAGAACTCAGATAAGAACTGACAAACTAGAAATATTTTCATGCTTTGCTTCCAGCACTGGTCCATGCAGAGTTTGTCCTTTTAAACAGTCCTCACAGCTGCAGCCCATGAAGGGGATCAAGGCCCTTTCCTCTCCCATAGACCACGCCATTCACATTTCTCCCTTATTTGCTTCTCCCTGCATGCCCTAGATGAAGAGGGGATGGGCCTGGGTCTTCTTCTGAATGCTCAGCTGGCCTGTGCCCTTCCCCAGTTTCCTCCACAACCTCCGGAGCCACACTTCCACTCCCTGTTGGCTGTTCCTCCTCTCCTTCGGAATCAGATTTTAACAGGGGCATGACACTGACTCTCTTTGAAAATGAACCTCCCCTCCCAAATGAATTCATTTCTATGGTTTCATTGCAAAGCTAGTATGGTACAGGTGGTCTTTGACTTAACAACCATTTGATCAGTGAGCTTTCAAAATTTCGGTGGCACTGAAAAGACTGGCTTCACACTTATAACCATTGCAGCATCCCATGGTCATATAATCAAAATTCACACATTTGGCAACTGATTCATATTTATGACTGTTGCAGGTCCCAGGGTCATGTTGATCCCCTTTTGTGAACTTCTGACCAGCAAAGTCCATGGGGAAGCCAGATTCACTTTACAACTATGCTACTAACTTAACAACTGCAGCGATTCACTTCATAACTGTGGCAAGAAAGGTCATAAAATGGGGCAAAACTCATTTAATAGCTTTCTTGCTTGGCAACAGAAATTTCAGGTTCAATTATGATCATAAATCAAGGGCTACCTATATATGGCTTTGTATCTAGATTGACAGAATTCGGTTCCCCATTAATCCATAACATTTACTGACTAACTTTTGGGCAATCGGTATCTCCCTTTCTAATCTATCTCACAGAATGGCTCTGTTTGTACAGCATTTTTAACTGAGACTGAGTGGGATGGAGTGAGCTGAAAACCTGGATCAAGTCTCCCATTCCTCAGAATATTGAATACTCTGACAGATCAGTCTGTCAATATTTAATTGCTTCCTTGTCAACTATTTTCCTTCCCACTGAAATGAAATCCTGCAATGCCCTCCCAAAAAGCAGAGCTTCTTCAAGCATCCAGTTTCTGCTGCCAGCTGAGAGAAGAGCCTCCCAAAAGCAGCATCATTGAGGGAAACTTTATGAGCCCCATCCCCTCCCCACCCCCAAACTCATCTGCAATGTCACCTATCCTGCTTGCACCACTGTGTATATTTTCTCTGTGATTTTTTTAAAATCATGACAGGGAGTGGGAAGGGAAGCCCCCCTCCTTTTCATTGGCTCTCTAATGGCTGATCAAATCAATTCCAGTCTTGCATGGCTGACACATGCCAAGTCAATCACGGGGGAGGAGGGTTGCATAAGCCATGAGCCAAATCGGTGGCTGTGAGCCTAAAAGAAAAGCCATGTGTACCTCCAATTAATTAATGAATCCAATTCTAACCCAAGACAACAGAAGGGGCCACCAGCACTCCTGTGGTTGCCAGGAGCTAAGAAGAAGAGGAATACACTGGATCGCTTGGCCTTCATTTCTTGTTTTGGCAGACATTAACGGCGCTGTCACAAGCTGGGAACACTGGGGGAGGAACGGAAGGCAGCCAGGGAGTATTGGTGAAGGGTCTGGATTGTGACACAATCACCCAAGTGAAAGAGAAGATCCTGGACCAACTCTACAAAGGGACACCTTATTGCCATCGACCGGATCCAGACTCACTTGACTTGGGTAAGTCAGAGACGCTGGAAGGGCCACCTTGAGTAAGACACCCCCCCCAGGTGGAAGGCCACCCCTAAGATCCGCAGAGTGGAAAGCCTCTTTGTCTGCCTCCCTCATCAGCTTTGTCCAGGTTGTTAGGCAATTGCAAAAAAAGTATTCCCCTCCATTTCCAAGGCAATCCAGGTGAACCAAATTAGCCAATGGGATGTGGGGAGGATCACTTGACTAGCTGCAACAGCCAATAGCGTGCTGGATGAACAAATGTGGACTTTTGCAGAATTGTTGTGGCCTGTCGGCTGCTGGCCCCTCCAGCAGCCGAATCAGAGGAGGAAGAGGAGGCGTGGGAGTCAGGGCCAGCATCAGGGCAACCTGGGATCTCCCAGGGGGAAGAGGGAGTGGACTGGCAGAGAGAGAGGGAGGGAGGGAGAGAGAGAGAGAGAGAGAGAGAGAGACTGGGCCGTCTGTCAGCCCTCAGATGGAGAGTCAACAGCCCCCAGGTCTGGAAGTGGTTAATGAAGAAGAGGAAGAGCTGGGTCCAGTGCCTGACACGCAGCTATGCAGAAGGCAGAGAAGAGGAGAGCAGTGGAAAGCCGTGGGCCAATCCTAGGGAAGAAAGAGCCTCCATTTCTAGTGAGGCCTCACCCTAGTTCTGGGGATAAAAGGCAGCAGGTGGAGATGAATAGGTGTGTACCAGAGAACTATTCATCTTCTGGCCAGACGGAGTTATTAACTTGTAAGAGAAACTTTTTGCTGGGGCTGCTGGCATTCCTAATAAAGGAATCTTTTGAGGGTTTGTCAGAGGGTTTGTCATGTTTGGGGAGCTGGGTCAGAACAAGAATGCTGCTCTCAAACAAGTTGCCTTTTGTCTTTGCCTTGTATTGCCTTGTGTGTGATGACAACAGAATGGCGGTCTGGGCTGGCTGGGCATCTCATCCTCTCTGATGAGGACGTGACTTCAATCATCCAGGGCAGCTGGAAGAGGCTCAACACATTGCAACACTATAAGGTGAGGGAAGCTCTCTTACTGTTATGGCCCTCTCTTCAGTGGTTAGCTTAACTCAGTAAGCATCTTTGTGGCCCTTCTGCGAAGGTCTTGGAACCTTCCAGAAGGAAAGAAGGTTAAGGCAAGGAGTCTCTTTTGGCCTTCTCTGCCTCAGAAGTCGATAAAAAATACTCCCACTTAGAATTAGACTGAAGATGGCCTAGCAGTTAAGACATTGAGCTTGTTTACTGGGAGTTTGGAAGTTTGAGACCCAAATGTCACATGATGGGATGAGCTCCCGTTTACTGGCCCACCTAACAGTTTGAAAGGATAGACATGCAAGTAGACAAATCGGTACCACTTTGGGAAGAAGGCAACAGCATTCTGTGTGCCTTGACCTGGCTAACTTTTTTGGGCTCCTGTGCCAAAAATTGTGCGCTTGCACACGTGTGCTCATATGCACCCAGAAGGCAATGTACATGCCCCCCCATGCCTCGTGCACATGCAATTTCTCCCCCCCCCCCCCCCCCCCCCACTGCCTCTTACCTGTACTGCACCTCCCAGCTGATTTTCGGCCTCCCAGAGCTTGAGGATAACCTCTGCAACCTTTGCAGGCCAAAAAATAGGGCCATTTCATCACTTCATGTATTTTTGGAATACATGAAGTGACCTAGGCAGGCCAAAAAAGGCCTCAAACGGGCTGATAATCAGGTAGTGTGTGCATGCGCAGTGAGGTAAGTTTGCCTGGGGCTCGTATGCCCGCACAATTGGCTCTGCGTGCCACCTATGGCACACATGCCATCGGTTCGCCATCACAGGCATATATAATCATGCCAGCTACATGACCACAGAAGCATCTTCAGACAACGTCTCAGAAACAGACATGAGCACTCCCTCTAAAGTCAGACACGACTCAACAGGGGAACCTTTACCTTTAGTCCTCCATTTACTGACAGTTCAGAGTTACAGGGGTGTTGAAAAAAAATGACTTGGGACTAGTCCTCATACTTAACAACCCTCACATTGACCCCATGGTCATGTGACCAAAATTTGGGCACTTCACAACCAATATGTATTTTTAGCAGTTGCAGCATTGGGGGAGGGGGCGTCATGTGATTTTTAAATGTTCTCAAAATTGTTTTCTTTATTTCCCGTCTTTATTATTTCTATAAATAATTGCCGTTTGCAACTTTCTCAGATAGCTTCTGACAAATCATTGATGAAAGCCCGATTCACTGAACAACCACATGATTTATTTTATAGTGATTCACTTAACGACTTTGGGGGGGAAAGCTTGTAAAATTGGGTCTGATTCAAAACAACCACCTTGTTTAGCAACAGACATTCTGTTTCAATTTGTGATCGTAAGTCAAGGACTTACAATTACCTTACCACCAAACCATATTTCCAACGATCCCGAATACAATTTCCCCTGAGTAGAACAAGCTTTTGAGATGAACAGGCTGAGATCTTGAGCCTAATCTGCTACTTGAAAAAGACAGCTTCCTGTGAAAAATTGTTCTTGCTAAACTTTGATCCACTACTCTGAAATACAGCCACTGGGCATTAGCACCTGCGGATATATTTGTCTGATTTCAGCCTACCATCATCTTTTCTAAGTTTTCTTGTTTTGTTTCTAAATATGCTAAGCCACTTCAAAAAGAAAGAGGAGCAGCACTGGAATAGCAATCCTTTTAAGGAGTTCCACGTAACTGGAGGAAAAGTTAGGATTTTGGATAGCCCATTCCCTCATCTGATCTGAACTTCAACCTGAGGCCTTGTGCATCATTGACATTGGAAAAAAGAAGATATGAAAAGCCTTTCTTGATGTCAACTCATAAAACATTTTGTATACATGTTTTATAGTTGACAACAGAAAGAAGCGGGGGGAGTTTCAAAGAGCAGGTGGCAGTGTGGAATCGAAAGTACATTCCATTCATATTTGCTTCAAACATTGATAAGATGACTGAAGCTTCTGCCATGCAAAAATCTAATTGGAGAGCATGATTGATTACTCTTGGCTGTTTTTCCTTGGATGATACACCCAGAGGGGTGAAGGGAAAAGCAGGATCAAGGGTGACAGTGAATTATGTATCTCAGAGTTGGCTATGCCCAGATAGATGCAGGACGTAGAATGTTACCTTAAAATAAATCTTTTTTAGTTTTGGGAGTGTGGCTCAAGGCTCATGATTTAATTGGAGTAACTGCCGGAATCCTGACACTTGAGTCACAGACACATGAGAGGACTAATGGTGCACAAAAAGAAATTACAATGCCCTGTTGCAGAGCAGGGCAACTGGGAGAATCTGTTAAATGACAGGAAACTGAGACGCTTTTAAGGCCACCAAGAAATAAATGTTACTGCAACATTTAGAGCACACCTGCAAGTGTAAGCAGCAGATGTAAAGCAACTATAACCCAGGAACATACATCACCTATATACATTCAGTCACTTTCTGATGAAGGCACCTTCCGTGTAATTACTGGGACTCTTTGACAATTAGCATTGATCAGTATCAGAATAAGACTTTGTATTCAGTTGCTTACAACTCATGCCATAATAGCTGTTTTTGAAAAGCTCTTAATCATAAAACAAAACCATTGTTTGAGATAACATAAAATAATCAACACGTAAGTGGTGCTCGGATGAACAAGAGGAGCATAATTTGTCCCCTGTGAGATCAAAGAAAGTGACTATAGGTAGTTGTTAATTTACAACCAGCTGCTTAGCAACCGGTTGAAATTGCAACGGACCTCCACAGGATAGGGGGAGACTTATAACCAAATCCTGAAGTTCTGATTCCTGTTTCCCCCTCCCCACTGCAGTCACATGACTGCATTTTAGTTCCCTGGCAATGGCCGTTTATAGCATCTCATGATCGCACTTTGGTGAAAACTGGCATTTACGAGAAAACTGGCCCATTTTGAAAACTGTGGGTTTGCTTACTGACCGTAGCATCCGCTTAACAATTGCCGCAAAATAGATCATAAAATCAGGTCGATTGGGTGACTCACTTCATGACCATCATGACTTACAACAGTAATGGGCAGTCTCCATTATGGTCGTAACCAGGAGATGGCTGCTGGGGGTTCGCAGGGGTTCAGGAGATTCTCTAGCTAAGATTCTGCACAGTTCAGAGAACCCCCAAATCCCACTCCTGGCTGGCCCCGCCCACCCCTCCCCTCCCCGGAGTCCCCACACAGCCTGTTTTGGATGAAGGTAAGTGCGGGGCATGCATGGAGGCTCGGGGACAGCAAATCCAGGAATCCCGGAAGTTTGGGAAGGCCGGAAACGGGCCTGTTTCTGGTTTCCAAAGAGCCTCCAGAGCCTGGGGAGGCCGTTTTTGCCCTCTCGGAGGCTCGAAAAAAGCCTCCCAAGGCTGGGGAGGGCAAAAATGCCACACACACCCCACTGTGGACCAGGAGCTTAGCTAGACCACGCCCATCATGGCCACACCCATCCAGCAACTGGGCAGAGAACCCTTTGCTAAAATTTTTGAAGCTCACCCCTGGTTGTAAGTCAAGGACTATCTGTGGTAATTGACAGCCTCCTCACCTTCCTGTTCATGGTAAAATCTTCCAACCTGTCTGTATGCCTCAAGAAAGATTGCTGGCTGGACTGAAAAGAAGTAATTAACTCCCTAGGCAGCCTATTAAGATCTAATTGGTGAACAATAGTTTTGGCTTCCTAGCACCACCATTCTGCCACCTTTCAAAATAGATTCTCTTTATATTCTGTTAAGTTCTGCAAGGCTGGCAAGCTCAGGAAACAAGAAGCACTTGGATTTCAGGAAAAATAGCAGAATCTCGAAAACTTACCAAAGCAATTTTCGAGCTCAGGATTTCCCAACCGGGGGTACGAGATGATATTCCAAGGGCTACGAAAACTTGGGTTTAGAAGTTTCAAAATTATAGTGTATATGTATAATTATATGCATATAATTTTTTAAAAAGAGGCACGACAATATATCAGAAGTATTCTAGGGCTGCGGGGTATGGAAAAGGCTGGGAACCCCTGCTCAGTCTCAACATATACCATAGCAAAATTAAAGTAGAATTACTCATGAGTCTCTTTCTCCTCCCTCCTCCCTATCCTGGATTTAAAAGTCTCTTGTGTAATTGCCCTGTTTCCTTCCTTAATTGTCTCCTCTGTATTCCCAAAGCCAGTTAGGCATTTCATCACACCTTCAGACAACAACTCATCCCAATCCATCTGCTGCATCTGGAAAGTTTTTAACCGACTCTTTTATTACTCCCAGAAGAGTTTTTAAAGATCAGCTTTTATACAGTAGTTCCAAAGGCACTTTTCAAAAGGCAGCTGAACTTCCAAGTGGGGAAAAAACAAGAAAGTCCAGTTGCCTTTTGAAAAGTATCTTTGGAACAACGACAATCTGGATGATGGAGAAATCTCCATAGACAACCAACCTTTATAGCTGGTCCTCCAGGACATAGTAAATAAGACAAATAACTTGCTTATCATTGGAACAGCATCTGTCCCTGTAGATATAGGCAGTTCTTGAATTATGACCACAATTGATCCTAAAACTTCTATTCTTGCTAAACAAGATTAAGTGAATTTGCCCCATTTTACGGCATTTTTTTCAGTGCCATTGTAACTTTGGACAGACCCTAAACGAATGGTTGTAAGGTGAGGAATACCTGTAATTTCAGGCAACCTTCTGCCAACTACTGATAGTCCTCAACTTATGTCCGGTCACTTAGATCATTCAAAGTTACAATCAACCAAAAAAAAAAAGGAACTTATGACCTGGATTTGAAGTTCTGATATCCAGGACCCCCTTTGTGGCCACATGACTGCACTCTGGATGCCCGGCAACTGACCCCCGTGTTTACAGCATCCCATGGTCGCATGACTGATTTATGACATTTTTACTGGAAACCAGTGCTTACCCATTTTTTTGTATGCTGGTATCATTGTGTCTCAAACTATTGGCAGATGACTATTCTCCAGGCTGGAGGAAGGCTATAGAGTTCAAACTAGCAGCTTCTGGACTCACAAGCAAGATTCTTGTTTATCCTGACTTATGGGGGCTAGGTGATCTAGTAGTTAAGACACTGGGCTTATTTAAATTAGTTTACTCTTGTGGTTCAGATGAAATTAATCGGCCCTACCCGATTCTGCTATACTGAAATTTGTAAAGGGAAATTGAGTTCTCTTTTTTCACTTCTTCTGTGTCAGTATTCAGGAAAGCTTAGACCATAGTTGAATTGAGCTTTTACTTTATGATTCTTGTATTATTATTACTGACGCCATGACTAAATTCTGTGCTGCTGAGGTAAAAACATGCCATAAAATATTATATACTGATTGTTAGGTTTTAATGTTTCTTTAACCTATTGATTGCAACAATGTATGTGAAAAACCACTCTTACTGCTTCAATACAGTACAAGAAAAACCAGATATATATACATAAATAAATAACTAGCTGCCATTAACAACAAATGCTGTGATCAAATAACAGAGGCTAGATTTAAATCATAAGGGAATCCTGACCCTAAGTGTTTTGGAGGTAAAGCCTGTCCTGTCAACCTCCAAGCATTTTAAATTATGAACACCACTGAACTGTGTAGATTCTGTTCTAATTATACAAAAATTCATATTATATCATATATGTTATGTCACATTAGCACACAAGGAGAAAAGATGGTGCCAATTTCCAGATATTTTTTGCTGAAAAACAGTACAACAAAGATGATGAGTCCAGAAAACTGTTTAACCTAATTTTTTTGTCCATGCTTTCAGGTGCCTGATGGAGCCACTATTGCACTAGTCCCTCGTATGACCAAGCACCTTCCCAGGGAGAATCAGGATTACATCCCTGGAGAGAGTAAGTCACCACTCCAGCTCTTATTTGGTTATTAGGGGAAAAGCAGCTTGGGTGGACTGAATGGACAAAAGAACAGAAATGGACTGAAAGTTAAGTAGCAGGTTAATTTAAGAATAAAGAAAGAAAAATGTTCAGTTGACAAATTGAGCAACTGCCACCTGATGATCCACTGCCAATCATCCAGAGTGGTCTTATGCTGGCTTGTGTCTTAGAAACTCCAATGCTGGAGGATGCAGATGAGGGTGGCATGAAACTTTGGCACTTGGTGAAATCGACTGAAGAACCTGAGCTGCCTAAACATCGGCGAGGGAGCCTGCGGGAACGGGAGAGAGCCAAAGCGATTCCAGAGATCTATCTAACACGCCTTCTTTCCATGAAGGTAAGAAGGGATCCAGTCTTTAGTTCTGCTCTATTTATTCCCAGCAATTCTTTCTGGCTTTATGTCCCTGGGTGCAATCTTTGGAGGAAGCTCTATTGAAAGAATAAGACTTTCTCCTGAAGAAACATTCACAAATGAGGGTCTAGTTTCCTTGACCTGATCTCATCCATACTGTTATTTATTGGGAATTTAATTGGAAGACAAATTAGGACAGATGAAAGGAAACATTTCCATACATTGAGCACAGCTACCCTGTGGGATTCTTTGACACAAGGTGTAGTAATAATGTTAGGAGAACTGAGAACTTCCCTAACACAATATATTTCTAAGGGCTCCCTAGGAAAAGGTATTTAAGATACCGATAGATGCACATTTTTTTTCTTTCCAACTCTGTGATAGAAAGATTTTTGTGTTAGTGGAGATTAAGATGAACAGCAACAAATAGCCTGACATAAAGAGATCTTGTAAAAAAAATTTGCATAGGAAATGACCAGCTATTTTTTTCTTCTCTTCTTTATCTATCTCAGGGGTCTCCAAACTTGCTGACACATGGACTTCAATGCACAGAATTCCCCAGTCAGCATGGCTGGCTGAGGAGTTCTGGGAGTTGAAATCCACAACTTGAAGACCTTTGCTCTGTGAGGATTCTTTAGCCCAATGGTCCCCAAGCTTTTTTGTACCAGGGACCAGTTTCACGAAGAAACACTTTTTTAAGGACCAGCAAAATCAATTATTCCCCAATAGTAAAAATATACATATTTTTTACAAAAATATACATATTTTTATGTATATTTTAATCACAATTATTCATTCTTTGCGGCCCAGTACAAAATGATCCAAGGACCGGTACCGGTCCGGGGCCCGGTGATTGGGGATCCCTGCTTTAGCCCACAGAATTTGTGATTTCCTTAGCCGGTTTTCCTCAGATCAGAACTACATGTTGGGATCACCTTTCCCACTTTGACACATAATGGGGGAATCCATAACATCCATTGGCTGGTTCTATGCTATAAATTTATCCTGAACTTTTCCTTCAAGGTTTTCATTGCTCTTGTGTTTGTTAGCCCCCAAAGAGAACTGTGCCATGTGACTTGTGCTATATTTGCTTGTAGGGGACGCTACAGAAATTTGTAGACGATTTATTCCAAGTGATCCTCAGTACCAATCGTCCTGTCCCTCTGGCTGTGAAATATTTTTTTGACCTGCTAGATGAGCAAGCACTGAATCATGGGATCACAGATCCAGAAACCATCCATATCTGGAAAACAAATAGGTAAGCAACCAAATCTACTGGGAGCCACTTCTCAAAAGCTGAATGTCTCATTTGTGTTATTTATTGGTTGGTCTTCATTTCCCCACAGAAGATAATAACCTCACCAAACTCTGCTGATGCCCAGCATAATATCATCTCTGTGATATTAATAATCCTATTTTACAGATAGGGAATATTACACTCAGAAAATTATGGACCAGCCTAGATGGGATGGTGAATATGGCACCAGTGGGAGGGGGTTTATCTGTAAGACAGAACAATTAGAAATTTTGTAGGCACTGCAGTTGGACAAAAATAGGGTAAATTATGCTGTTTCGTGTTTTATAGGCTTAGTTAAGTAGCCTGTATATTGCACTACAGAAATACTTCATATACACATGAAACCGGCATGTTTTGCACCATTCATACAGTAGTAACATAACTGATACTTAATTCACTGGTGCGCTAATGGCATTTCATTTGTAGGCAGCTCCAAACAGCCACGACAACAACAATATGGTGACCTGGGTCTCATTTGCATGACTGCACAAATGACATGATTTCATAATGATGTCATAATACTACACAAGTACAGTCAATATGATCATTGTAAAATGGGCCTGTCACATGACCAACTCAGTTTTATGTATTTTGTGACAGTTATTAAGCAAACTGTGCAGTTGTAAAAAGGCCTTTGGGGTTGTTAAGCAAACCTATAGGGTGAGTGACCTGGGTCTCTATACTATATGAATGACCCATTGGGATCCCCATCTCAAAACAACTTACCTGATGTGTGGCTAGAATCTGAAAATAAACATAGCACACTAGTTAAGCAAAATGGTTTGGTTGAGATCTGAATATTTGGGGACTGATGGGGGTAGATTGCAGTGGCACCAAAATATAATTTTATCATATTTTAATACCCGAAGGAAGCTGAACAGCACACATGTAAGTACCCGCGAAAACTTAAAAAAAACAATTATCATATTTTATCTATATCTTAAATTATTGTATTCCAATTTCATTTTAGACTGTATTTTATTCCAATTTCATTTTAAATCGTATTTTATTCCAATTCCATTTTGAATTGCTTTGATCAAACTTTAGTAATAATTTGTTTCTGGAAGTTTGCACTTTGATATGGCCCAAGGGCTAATCAATAAAGAGATCTATATTAACTATTGGGTACCCAAAGTTGCTTTTTTTTTTTTTCAAGAGAAAACTAAACTTTATTGGNTTTTTTTTTTTTTCAAGAGAAAACTAAACTTTATTGGTTTTTCTTTGAAGATGTTTCACTTCTCATCCAAGAAGCTTCTTGGATGAGAAGCAAAACGTCTTCAAAGAAAAATCAGAACGTCCAATTGCCTCTGGAAAAAAAAAAAGCACCTTTGGGAGAACCATGACCTGAATGACTGAGAATCTCCATAGAGATTCACCATTGGACACTTTTTGTCCCAAAAACTGAAGTAAATTTTGGTTTTCAGCAAAACTGTCATAAAACCTGGTCATGTGGCACACAGGACACTGCAGCCTGGTTGCCAAGTACCTGTAGTTTGGTCATGTGACCACAGGTGGAGCCCAACCATCAGAACTATAAATCTGTGTCATAAATACCTTCCATGTTAGGTCTGTTGCGACTTCAGACAGTTACTAAGCGGCCAGTTGTTAGTTGAGGATGACATTTACATAACTGACATCATTTGTGTCCTGATGTTGTCGTGAACATGTCGTTTGCCAGCCTCTACAAGTTAGGGGTCGTGCCAAGTGGTCTCAACTGAGCCTTTTTATCTTCCTGCAGCCTGCCTTTAAGGTTCTGGATCAACATCATCAAGAACCCCCAGTTTGTGTTTGATGTGCAGACGTCAGATAATGTGGACGCTGTGCTTTTGGTCATTGCTCAGACCTTCATGGACTCCTGCACCCTCGCTGACCATAAACTGGGTCGGGTAAGACTGGAAGAATGCAGCTGAGAATGAATGTGAAGAGAATCTGGAAGCCATGTCCCCCAAATGGTTATTTCCTGGTGCAAGAGTATCCACACAGTGAATACTGTCCCCAGTATTTCCTGGTGACAGGGTATCCAGGTTTTTGGATCTAGGCTGAATAGATGGAGGGATAGAATCAAGATCACGTGAAGTGTTAATACCACTTTATAATGCCTTGGTAAGGCTACACTTGGGATACTGCATCCAGTTTTGGTTGCCACGATGTAAAAAAAATGTTGAGATGATATAAAGAGTGCAGAGAAGAGCAACAAAGATGATAAGGGGACTGGAGGCTAAAACATAATATAAAGAACAATTGCTGGAATTGGGTATGTCTGGTCAAATGAAAAGAAGGACTGGGGAGACATGATAGCAGTGTTCCAGTATCTCAGGGGCTGCCACAAAGAAGAGGGAGTCAAGCTCTTCTCCAAAGCACCTGAGGGCAGGACAAGAAGCAATGGGTGGAAACTAATCAAGGAGAGAAGCAACCTAGAACTAAGGAGAAATTTCCTGACGTTTAGATCAATTAATCAGTGGAATAACTTGCCTCCAGAAGTTGTGAATGCTCCAACACTGGAAGTTTTTAAGAAGAGATTGGACAACCTTTTGTCTGAAATGCTATATGGTTTTTTTTCCTAAGCAGGGGGTTGGACTAGAAGACCTCCAAGGTCCCTCCCAACTCTTATTCTATCTCTATGTCTACATCTATTCTATTCCATTCTTTCTCTATTCTATATTATTCTATGCTATTATTCTATTCTATTATTCTGTTCTATTCTATTCTTTATATTATTCTATTCTATTCTATTTGTTCTATTCCTTCTCTATTCTCTATTCTATTCTATTATTCTATTCTTTCTCTATTCTCTTATTCTATTCTATTCTATATTATTCTATTCTGTTATTCTGTTCTGTTCTATTCTATTATTTCTCTATATTATTCTATTCTATTATTCTGTTCTATTATTCTATTCTGTTCTATTCTATTCTGTTCTTTCTCTTTCTCTAGAGTAATATATTCTATTCTATTCTATTCTATTCTATTCTGTTCTATTTTCTGTTCTTGTTTTTCTCTCAGGTGGCTGGTTCTCTTACACTGTCTCCTGGTATAGAAGCTGCAGCATTTTCTTAAAGGGAAAATGCTACTTTATGAGCATTAGTGTACCTTGTCATAGGAGATGTGGTTGCTGCATTATCATGGACATCTTAGCTAATGCTAGCGACTCCAGCAGTGCTAAGGAGTACCCCACCCTCTTTTCAGAGGAAGATTCAGGTGTGATTGCTTGGATAAGGAGAGGAAATGGAAGTATTCTGTCAGTGCCTCCAGTTACAGCTTTTTCTTCCTTTCCTCCTCATTCCCCCTGAGAGGGTGTTAATTGTTTTCACAGTGTGTAAAATTTTCTGGGTAGTGAAATTAACGTCTTGCTTCTCTGGTGGCCTTTCCAGGATTCCCCAATTAACAAGCTGCTCTATGCCCGTGACATTCCACGCTATAAACAGATGGTGGAAAGGTAAGGAAGAAGATGCGAAGGGAGATATGATGACCCAGGGCATGGTACAAAGGCAACACAGTCACATAAGTAAGAAGAGTCCCTTTAGTACCTCCAATTTTGCCTCCAATGTCCAGATTACCTTCGGCTAGAGAAAAAGCTCTCCCAGTCTTTAAGTGGAGGAAATTCAGTACGAAAACAAAGTACATACAAACTGTAAATAAAAGTCCACGCAAACCACGCTGCAGTAATTAACTTGACAGGGCAGGAGAAGGAATTGCAGACTTGAAAGGCCAGCAAAACACATACAGTTGGGAAGACGTTAGGAACCCAGATAAGCCTCGACAATATCAGATAATTCACAATTCGCTCTCAACAGTTGGCTGTGCGCAACTCCTCTTTTTAAACACTGTGTTCTCAGTTGCAGCTAATGAAGGGAATCAGGGCCCTTTCCTCCCCTGTAATCCACACAAATCACATTGCTCCCTTCTCCGTTCTGGCCTGCATGCCCTAGGATGAAGAGGGGGATGGGCCTGGGTCTTCCTCCGAATTCCTTCTGCCTTGCTATACCACTCTCCTGCTCTGCCCAGCCGGACTTTGCACTTCCCCAGTTTCTTCCACAGCCAATGGAGCCACTCCCTATCAGCTACACTCCCACTCCCTATCAGCTGCTCAGACTCCCCCTCCAATTCAAATTCCGACAGGGGGATGACAGGCATCCAGATATATTCAGAGAAAGAGAATAGGCAGATGAGAAGCTGGATGCAACCATAATAAGAACCTTTCTCTTCTGCAGGTATTATGCAGATATTCGCCAAACTATCTCGGCTAGCGATCAAGAGATGAATTCTGCCTTGGCGGAGCTGTCACGGGTGAGAGTCCTCCCAGCTGCATCCTTCCTTTTTTCTGTACACGTTCCTTTCCAGGGCCTTTATGAGGGCCGTTCTTAGAAGCAACATTGGTGTCCTTTGCCACTTGTGATTTCATTACAGGTAGTCGAGAACTACCTCATCTTATGACCTGTGCCCAAAACTGTAGTCTTGGGAAGCTGGCCACACCCCAGGAAGCCCCAGCTCTTGCTCCTGTCAAGGTGTGCCCTAGCAGGCAAAAGCAAGCCCCTTGGTACACAGTCTGCTTGCTTTAGTTAGCTTGCTTTTACCAGCTTTGTGCAAAGGGACTGCTTAGTGTGAAGGGCTAGGGTGGGGCACACATTGTCAGCAGCAAAAGCAAGACAATGGCAAAAGTAGGCTGAGGCCGTGGAGTGCAGGGTGGCTGGGTGCAAAGAGGCACAGATAAGGGGAGAGATAGGGGGTGTGGGAGTTGAAGCAACCTTGTGGTTGTAAATGAGGCCTGATTATTCTAGCCTGTCGACCGCCGGTCCCTCCAACAGCCATATCAGAGGAGGAGGCGTGGGAGTCTGGGTCAGCACCAAGGCAACCTGGGAGATCCAAGGGGGAAGAGGGAATGGAGCTGGCAGACAGAGAGAAACATACACAGAGGCAGAGACTGGGCCACCTGTCAGCCCTCAAATGGAGAGTCAACAGCCCCCAGGTCTGGAGGTGGCTGCTGAGAAAGAAGAGGAACAGTCCATGTTCCTGCGGATGCACAGAAGGGAGAGGAGAGGAGAGCAGTGGAAATATGTGGGCCGATCCTTGGGAAGGAAGAGCCACCGCTGCTAGCAATGCCTCATCCTAGCTCTGGGGATAAAAGGCAGAGGGTGGAAATGAATAGGTGTGGCAGAGAACTATTCATTTCCCTGCCAGACAGACTTGTTAGCCTGCATTGAAGAGAGAGACTTTTTGCTGGGGTTGCTGGCACTCCTAATAAAGAGAACATTTATTTAACTACAGAGGGTTTGTTGTGTTTGGGGAGCTGGGTCAGAACACCTGGCTGCCGAGCACCTGAATTTTATGCTGCTGGAGGTGCTGCCTTGCCTATAACTTCAGGCAGGGTCATAAGTCTCTTTTTTTTTTTAACCACTGTCATAACTTCAAATGGCTATAATTCAAGGGCTACCTGTAGGGCAGAATTAGATCACGCTTTCTGGATCTCCTCTCCTGGATGTAGACTCGGGCTCCCCTATAGCCGCTTGGTAAAAGAGACTGTAAGGAAAACTAGGATCATCCCACAGGTGATCCTTTTTGGATGAGAAGCAAAGACAAACAAAAACCAGAAAGTCCAGCTGCCTCTTAGAAAAAGCACCTTTGGAACAATCATGACCTGGATGACTAAGGATCTCCATAAAACTAGGATTAATTCAGATCATCCACAGGTTGCAGGCCTAACTCTGGTCATGCAGCCCTTGTTCGTTCCTTGGGCACCTCCAGCCAAAAGGCTCCAATAAGATATGATGAGATAGGCATGAAATGGAGAAGAGGAGGCAATTCATCTGCCTTAGTGTAGGGGAGTCTGTGACTCATTTGCCACCTGCGTTCCATCGAGCGTGGAACTCGATCTACTGTACTTTGAAACATGGCTTGGTGAGGCTTTGGCTCCCATAACTAAAAATAGCTGGTATCTCTTGCTTACAGAATTACTCAGGTGAACTCAATTCTTTGGTGGCTCTGCATGAACTCTACAAGTACATCAACAAATACTATGATCAGGTGAGGCTATTTTCCTTCCAGCTTGGTTTTTGTTCAGTTTTATTGGAGGGAGGGAGACGTAGAGACACCACACCCATCTCCCCTATTGTGATTGTGATGACAAATAAGATTATGGCTCTGTTTGGATGCCCCACTGGCAAAGCAATATCTTCAGATTGTATTCCACCAGAGTTTTTGGAGCATTGGTGACTAAAGAGAAAGAAAGTCCCATAAAGCAATCTGCTTCTTGCATTTTTTCAAACTGAATTTAATAAACTTAAAACTCCTCTCACTCCGTGCCTCAGACCTCTGTTTTCTTGGCTCCTTGGAAAGGGTCAGTAAGGAAAGGAAAACCGGGGATCCAGTTTGAGCGCAGGGAAGAATCCAGTTCTCCAGATCTGAAGGAACATGCTCCACAGTTAGAACATCACCATCAAAAAGGCCCCAATGCTAGCACATGCCCTGTATCAGGCAAGGAAAACACCCAGAACAGATCGGTCAAAACTTCTGAGATTTGAGAAGGTTTAGATCAGGAGTATCAAATTGGATTTGTTTAAGGAAAGAAATGTTTTTTGTAGTTCTCTTCTGCAGGCTGGTTGGTGGTGGGGGGAGACGGATGCCTCCTGCAACACCCTGCTGGCCAAAACGGGGTGCAAAACGCGGCTCCCCCATGCCTCGTTTTGGCTGTCAAGGTGCTGCGGGAGGCCGTCAAGGCCAAAAATGGGACATGGGGGGCTGTTTTGGCTGCCAGAGGCACTGCGGGCCGGTCCTTTGCTATTTAACCTCAAACTAACCACTACTGACCTCACCCCAGGCCATCCTAAGAGGCCTGTAAGGGACGTGCATAAGTGCACCATCGTGCCTACCGCCCCTGTCCTATTGTCCCCATTTATTTGTACCTATTTCCTGTATTCTTACTCATGTTTATACTTTATTATCTTGTAAGCGTCTGACAAATCAAACAAATAAATAAATAAATTTCCAGGCCAGCCATGGGCCAAATTTAAGCATCCCGCAGGCCGGATCCAGCCCGTGGGCCTTGAGTTTGACACCCCTAGTTTAGATGAACTGTCCCATAAGACATGTCTTTAGGAGCAAGAGATTTCTTCCTTTGAGGCATTCCCTCAAATATCCAGGCCTGACGGCGGAAGGCAGTCGTTGGTTAATAGCTCTGATTCTGCCCACAGATCATCACAGCCTTGGAAGAAGACCCGATCGCACAGAAAATGCAGCTGGGATACCGCCTGCAACAGATTGCCGCAGCAGTGGAGAACAAAGTCACAGACTTGTGAGGTGTCCAAGGGACAGTCGGGTAGAACGAAAACAAGACAGCACCCACCGCCGTCCCAACCGATGCTCTATGCTGAGGTGGAGAAGCAGCAGCAGCAGCAGCAGCAGCAGCAGCAGAGGGTCAGAAAATGCCAAGGGCGAGGAGGTGCCAGAGAACTACTTTTTTTTTTTGAACAGACTCTTTTTTTTTTTAAATAACACTTCATGATAATAATGAACTTGTGTCCAGAAGCCGAAAGGCTCCATCAGATGAACTGAGCCATTTTCAGCCAGGAGGCCAAATGTTATGAATGTGCCAAGGGAGTTAGAGAACAGTGCAGCTGTGGGGGATGCTGGATCTTTACACACACATCCATACACACACGCACACACCACCCTGTGAAGAACGAGGTGGGAACCTGAACTCTCGTTGAGCTTCCTATGGACTTTCTTGCATTCCCTAGAGAGAGTATCCTACTGGCCTAACATGGGGAGATTCAGCCCTGCCCTTCTTGCTGCACTTGGAGTTTCAACACCCACCTTCCTCCGGAATGATGGAGGGACGAGCTAAGACGAGCACAACGGACAAAGGAAGAGGCAAGAGGAAGGAAGATCTGGCTCCCAGCTTGTGATAAATCCCTGAAAGATGGTGGGAAATCGCCTCCTTTCCTCACCGTACCTGCTCAGTATGGTCCTGAAGTTCCCTGGGCGTGCCTTCCTGTAGCTGCTGCTTTCGGCCCTTGCCCCGTTCTGCTTTCCTAAAAGCACAAAATGACATTACCACCATTGGCCTTGCCTTCCCAACTATGAACAAGGGGTTGCGCCAATCGCTCTGCAGAAAAGAGGCCTTACCCTATAGGAGCTTCAAGGTTTTGAGGTCCTCCCCTGCCCCTTTGGGTTAGCACTTCTCTAGTAAACACCCTTCCTTCTGAGAATCCCTTCTTCCTAGACACCTGATTCACCCTTCTTCCCCCTCTGGAGATTTTCCCATCTTTTTTTCCCCAGAGGCTTCTGGGAAGGATGACAAAGCTGGTAATTTGCCCCTTTGATCTTCCCCAAGTCCTTCACCCTGGCGGGTTTTGCTATTTGTATCCCTGTGGCTATCCAGAGGCCCATTTGTTGCTATGCCCTTCTCCTGTCTCTTTGAGAGCAGCTAGATTTACAGGCATTAGCAGATGATAATGTTCATCTCCATGTCATGACAAGCACCGCCTGCTGATTTTTGTAACTTAATCTGCTGTTAAAGAAGGGAAGGGGAAGCCAAGCAGAGCCCCCTCCCCCTCTTTTTTTTTTGGCCAGCTTTATTCTGATTGAAATTAAATCTCAGCCATGGGTTGATAATTATTCCCCAGTCCTTTCTGTTAAGAGAGGAGGTGAGCACATTAGTTCTCTTAATTTCATTTCTTTTCCTCTTTGTCTCTTCTTCTTGTCCATTATCTGTTAGTAACCCAAATCCAGGGAGGAAAAGAACCCTCCATGCTTCAGTGAGCTATGCTCTGATAGATTGGGATCTTTGCTCATTAGTAGTTTGTTCTACTACCAGAAATAATTTCATTTTGCCGTTCAGTATCACAGGCTTCAGAGCTCTGCAAACCTTCTAGTACACGGGTGTCAAACTCCATTTCATTGAGGGCCGCATCAAGGTTGGGGGGGGGGTCTGGAGTGGGCGTGGCCAGACTGGGTGTGGCCAGCTTGACGTCACACATGTCGGGGGCACTTGTGGTGGACGGAGCACTCTGCCACAGAAAACGGGCTTCCGAGCTCCATTTTAGGCTGCAACAGCCTCCTGCAACCTTCTGCCAGCAAAAACAGAGCTCAGGAGGGCCCCAAGCTCCATTTTTGCTGGCAGAGGCACAACGGGCCAGTCCTTTGCTGTTTCCAGAGCGGCGCCGTGGGCCAAATCTAAGCACTCCGTAGGCCGGATCCACCCCCCGGGCCTTCAGTCTGACACCCCTGCTCTGGTAGCGTTGCAGTCATTTAGGTGGGATATTCTGCAAACAGATGGAAGTGGCAGACACTCAAATACTCTCACTTTTGTAACTATAGGCAGCAACTAACATTTATTGCTCTGGTGAGATACACTAATGCCAGCTTTTGAGTTCAACCAGTTTTCAAGAATGTGGTTCAACTTAAAAAACAACAACTACATATTGTATTTGGGAACACAAGTTTGTTGACCGCTTGGGGAGAAAACGTCATGAAATGTCATGTAAGAAATGTCTAAGCTGTACACTTGCAAAGAGTTTTATTTGTGTCATTATTTAAAATGGCTACCAGAGAGAGGGATTTGGACACTGCTGGGAGATAGTTAACCATTCTGCTCCATGCAACTTCCCAAATGAATGCATCCCTGACATGGTTTTTTTTTCCTGTGGGATTGGGAAAAACGCAGATCCGGCCTTAGCTGTTGTATGTTTTCAGATGTTAGTTTCTAGGCAGGGAGATTAAAAGGAGAATCTCACAAGGTAGTAAGGAAAATGAGCCACCATTTCAAGTTTTACTGAGGTCACTTGTTCTCTCTTCCAACTATTTTTGAAAGTTTTCCTTTGTGACCAACCAAGCTTTTTCAGAAAGAGATTGAACACTACAACCGCATTTGTACGTTTTATGTAAATAGGAGTTGTATAAAAAATCCCGTTACCAATGGGAATGTGCCTCTAACAGCACGGAAGACATTTCTGGTCTCCTGAATCAAATCATCCACAACAGTATAGGAAGGTGTGAGAAAGGCATGGAATATCCCAAAGGTGCTTTTTCAAGAGGCAGCTGGACTTCCTTTGTTTTCCTTGAAGACGTTTCGCTTCTCATCCAAGAAGCTTCTTCAGCTCTGAACTGAAGCCCAGTTGCCTCTTGAAAAAGCACCTTTGGGACAACCACAACCTGCATGACTGAGAATCTCCCTAGACAAGGCATGGAATGGTTTGATCTGAGCCGGGAACACTCAAAATGGTGCAGGCTATTTTGAGCATTCCCAGTTCAGGTGAAAAATAACCCCATCCTTCTAGCGCACCTTCCTCTCCTATTAGATGCAGGTCAACCTTAATGGTTGCTCTTGAAGCCAAAAGAAACGGAGAAGTTTCACCATCTCCTTTTCTTGGCTGGCCTTTGATGGGTATTTAATAGCAGCCTGGCCCACAGATACGGGTAGGTGATAATGCATCGGTCCTCATGCCACGGAAAGCTTGACCTGCTGATGGCAGCAGATTAATAATCAGGCTGGACCGCAACAAGACTCGTTGAACAAAACAAGGCTGCAGCTGCTCCCCTCTTTCACAGCAGCAGCTCTGTTTTAGCAGCAAGTCCAAGCCTGACACGTTAGTAACTTACCTCCAGAAAGGTGTATTACTGAGTTTTTGGGTTTTCCCCCTGTATACAAATAGTCCTCGACTTAACAACTTTTTTGGGGGGACCATTCAAAATTGCAACGGCACTGAAAAAAGTGACTTATGACCATTTTCCACCCTTACAACCATTGCAGCATCTGCACAGTCACATGTCCAAAAATCAGACGCTTAGCGGCTGACTCATATTTATGACCAGTTGCAGTGTCTTGGGTGATCCCCTTTTGCGACCTTCTGACAAGCAAGGTCAATGGGGAAGCCGGCTTCGCTTCACAACCACGTGACTAAGAATTGCAGCGATTCGCTTCATAACTGTGGTCGTAAAATGGGGCAAAACTCACCGAAGGACTGTCTCGCTTAGCAACAGATATTTTGGGCTTAGTTCAGTGGTGGGTTGCAACTGGCTTAACGACAAGTTCTGTGAGCCAGAAAGGAAATATAGGACAGGATAGGGTGGGGCTGGGTGGGTGGGGCCAGTTGATGGTTGGAACTACCAGTTGGCTAGAACCGGTCCAAACCACCAGCAACCCATCACTGGCTGAGTTGTGGTTGGGGGCTACCTGTGCATTGCAGGAAGGGCTTCCAACCATGGAGGCTACAATTGAGAGAAAGAAAATGGCCGTGGTTACTGAAGAAAGGGCTCCCAAATCCTAAATCTGAGGAGAACTGCAAAGGTGTTAACACTGCTTCTATTTTGGCCTTTTTTGCATCCTGAGCCAATAATCTGCTTTTCCACTCCCCCTCCCCTCCCCTTTTTTTTTCTTTTTCTTTTGTATTCTGGTTCAGCTCCTTCCTACCCACCCCTAAAAATCTGCTCTCTTAACTGATTGGAGGACTAGGTCATTATTAATCTGAAAAGCTTGATGGACAACCCAGCCTGGTTTTCTTATGATTGTTGTTGTTCCATAGTATAATGTTATTGTAGATACTGCTCTGAGCAAAATAGGGATTTTTATCATGAAATGAGAAGTTTTGTCTGTAAATAATCAGCTTAGATTCCAGATTACTTTTATTACAGAGCAAAAATTCTTACATGGTAATTCAATAAACTTTAATATACAACACAGAAACGTGGCTCTTCCTCCTTGTTAATTGGCTTCCTTCAGGATGCATCAGATCTTCCAAGGGGGAATGTGAAGAAGAAAAAAAATCAGTGATTGGTTTTTTTACTGGATTTATTTTTGCTTTTTTTTTTTTTTTT
>BHFT01001674.1:92747-117013 GCA_004320025.1 Laticauda laticaudata
ATTTTTTTTTTTTTTTTTTTTGCAGAAGACATCCATAAAATAAGCAGGTAACAGGGAAGAGCATCAGCTCACTTGCACTAAGTTTTAATGTAGTTCATAGAATGTATGAATGAGATATTGTAATTTGCTGACTGCCGTTTATGACATTTGTAAAGCAATTGCTGTGATTTGTCTAATAAAACAAGACTTAAAATAGCATATGAACCTAAGTGCCACCATGGTTTGAAACAATCGTGGATATCACGTTTAAAGTAGGATATTGATAATCTGAAATCAAGTCTTCCCAAGAGAGATCAAACAATACAATATTTTGTTGCTCAACAAGAAATGACAAAGAGGCAGTGATTCAGTTCACACATCATACTGAAACACAGAATGGGGCAATTATTGGTGAGCTCCATGATTTTGATTTTATAAACCATTGTCTTACAGTTCAGTGTCCCAGAACTGTAGCCGAGTCCTAAAATCCTTGGTTATAGCCAAGTAATTATTTATAAAGTTGTACTTTTTAAGGGGACAGATGTGGGAAAGTATTCAATAGTTGATTTTTGATTGTGTGCCATCAAGTTGATATCAACTCTTAGCAATCATATAGAATGGCGATTTATTCCTAACTCATTTTTCAAGCCTGCCACGTTTACATTCATCATCACTGTAACTGAGTCTATCCTCCTGCTGCTGATTGTCCTTTTCTTCTCTTTTTACTTCCACTTTTCCCAGTATTTGAGCCTTTTCTGGAGAGCTACAGCTTCACATCATGTGTCCAAAATAGGATAAATTAAGCCAATTATTTATGTATTCAGTAATTTGGCTTAATTTGTTTCATGATCTATTGGCTTTTTTGGCTATTCACAGTATTCTTAGTCTTTACTGCCACCAAAGTTCAAAAGCATCAATATTTTCCCCATCTTTCTTCAAAGTCCATCTTTTGCTTCCATAGACTCTCACAGCTTGCATGATCCTGATTTTTGTAGGTATAGACACACCACAGCATTTTAATATCTTTTCCAGGGCTCTCATGCTTGTTCTACCAAGTACATCAGTAAAGGAACACAGGCCAGCACTTAGTTGATCCTAAAAGGCGGAAGCTATTCACAGAATGGGAGAATAATCATATTATCTACATTACATTGTAAGGAAACCAAATTATTTGGGGTTTTGGCTCCTTTCTATAGCAGTTTGAACTGCTGACGGATGCAAAAAATATTGGGCATTGCTCAACCCCATCTGTGGCTGATTAAAGTGCAATCAAACATGTCACTGCTCACTGATGAGAACTAAAATCCATCCATCTTAATATATTTAAAAGTCTCAATACATTAATGGAGTAGATACATTTCCTATTGCTTTAAATGGTAGGACACAGTCAGATTTTTACTGCCAGGCTGCATATAAGTTTTATTTTTGTTATCATTACCATTATTATTATTTAGGTCAAATAGGAACATCATTAGTAAGCTTCAGTATAAGTTTTTCAGATTATTCCACTCAAATTCCATTTGTTCTAATCTTAAAGTTTCCACATCTGGATTGCAAAACTGCTCAGTGCCATTACAGTTTCCCTTCCCCTGTGCTGCCATATAGCGGCAGTTTGGATTTTTGTCGCTCATATCCTGTGTAACCCTAGCAACCCAAGCTTGCTTCGAGGAGACGTTACCAAGCATCGTATCTTCCCGCCTCCATTATAAATTGCTGACTACAAGAATAATGAAGCCCACAGGGCCAGGGCGCTGCTTTACGAAGCGGCCCGATCTAATCCTTCGCCACTGCGTTAAAACCTGCGTGTGGGGAGGGGGGGGCGCATTTTCTGTCCGACCATGAAGCGATTCCTTTTTCGTACTAGCGCTTGAAAGAAAGTGACCCGGGCTGTCGAGGCTCTTTGCAAACGGGCGAGAGGAAGCCAAGTCACCCCATAGGAGCCCCGGGGAGCAGACTTGGGACAACAGGCACCCACGGCCGCATCTCGGAGAGAATCTGAATCAGAATAGAGCTGGAAGGGACCTTGGAAATCTTCTAGTCCAGCCCTCTGCTCAAGCAGGAGACCCTATACCATTTCAGACAAGTGGCTGTCTTGTCTTTTCTTTAAAACCTCCAGTGATGAAGCCCCTATAACTTCTGAAGGCAAGCTGTTCCAAGTGGTTGATTTTCCCTCAGTTCCAGATTGCTTCTCTCCTTCATTAGTTTCCATACATTGTTTCTTGTCCTGCCTTCAGGTGCTTTGGAGAATAGCTTGACTCCTTTGTGGCTTTCTGGTGAAGTTGCGTGCTTAGACTCGCTGCCTAGATTGGGAGGGGAGGCCGGTATTGGACAAATGTGGCGGGAGAATCTAGCTAGCTTAAGCCCCTGTCACACTGAACCAATGGATGCAAAGAGGATGTAAAATGGACAAAAAAGCTTGCCATCTGTTGGAAAAGGATACATCCGTTGTGTACTCACTGCATACGTCTTTCATACGCTCTATTCTGTAAAACATCCATCTACTGCTATTTCATCCACTCAAAAAGTTTTGAGCTGCACAAAACTTTTTGAGCGGATGAACTTTCCACCGCGGTACGATCTACATCCACGACATATGGGCAACAAACGTTCTACGTCGTTTCATCCGTTACACGTCCGATGTACCTTCTCAGCATCTCTGGCATCCGTGCAACTCACATCCGTTCCAGCGGGAAAGCGGAAAGAGGGAGGAAGCAAAACGTCCACACAGTGTTAGTAGCACGGACATAGAAAGGATGAAAGCGGATGCAGCTCGATAGAAAGCATTAAAACGGACAAAACGTTTGTATATGGGACGTATCTCGGATATTTAGGATGTCTGGAGGATGCTAGAGTATGTGAAGACACCTAGCGGAAAACCGACATTTCCTATAAAAGGGGGAGGAAATCATCTGGATCTCACTTTCAGTCAGCAGCCCTATGTTGCAGACCTCTTCAGCCTTGTTCTTGCTCTTGCACATCATCCATTGATCTCCACCATGGATCATCACACACTCCTTTTGGGTCGCCGCCATCATTCAACACCAGAACCAAGCCTCTTCAGACTGTTTCACCTTTTCTACGCAAAGAGAAGGAGACGTCCAAGAACTGTCTGGGGTCCAACGATGGATCGGGAGAAGATCGAGTTTGGACTCTATGACAAGTTGAATGATGGAGCTGAGGAATGAAGACCCTCGTGCATTCCAGCACTTCATGAGGATGCACCAGCCATGTTTGACGAAGTTGTGGAGCGGCTGAGACCAGGTGACAAGGCAACACCAACTTCCGTCCCAGCCTTGGACCCTGGACTGAAGGTGGCACTGACTCTGCACCACCTGGCCTCTGGGACCATGTACAAGAAACATGCAGTATGCCTGAGGGTGCCACAACAAACAGCATCAGCATTGTGATCAGAGAAGTGGTGCAGACTATCATCGAAGAATACCTGGAGGAGCTCCTCCAGTGCCCTCCATGAAGAAGGATGAAAGAAAGTTGCAGAGCAGTGGTATCAGAGGTGGAACTTCCCCACACCGTTGGAGCCATAGATGGGAAGCACGTGGCCTGCAAAGCTCAGCCAACTCAGGGTCCACTTATTCACACTACAAGGGTTTCTTCAGCATCATCCTCTTTGCCATGGTTGATGCTGACTACAAGTTTCATGTACATCGATGCTTCAGGCAATGGGTCAGCTTCAGATTGCCCAGACATACAATGCCAGTGACCTCAGGGTGGGCTGGAATGCAACCTCATCAATGGTTTCCCAGATCCAGACCCCCTACCCAATGACACACAAGATGTGCCCTACTTCATTGTGGGTGATGACGCCTTCTCCCTCAGAACGTACCTCATGAAACCCTACAGTTCAGATACCTCACCCGTGAAGAGAGGATCTTCAACTACAGGCTGTCCAGGGCAAGACGGTGTGGTGGAGAACGCCTTTGGCATCCTGGCAAACAGGTTCCAGGTACTTCTCACCACCATGCAAGCATCGCCCACAAAACCGTGAGCAGCATCGGGGAAGCTTGCTGCATCCTGCACAATCTCATGCACACCCGCTACCCAGGTGTTGCAGAACAGGCTTGTGGACCATCAACAAGGCAATGGGGACATGGAGCCTGGTGAATGGAGCAAGGACTAAAACCTGATAGACACTGTGGATGTGCAAGGCCCCAACAGAGCTTCACGTGGAGGGAAGAAGCAGCGCAAACCTCCTGAAACACTGGTGCAACTCCCCAGCTGGAGCAGTGGAGGTGGCAAGACACGGATGGTAGATGCTTAATGGATGCTTCCTTCAGCCGTCTCATCACATTGATGAGATTGTGCCATGCTATGTTGAGTGGCCTTACAATTAATAGGGCATTAATAAAGAGTTCTGTTATGTTGAAATGTGTTGATCAATGATTAAATTGTTATTGATAATAAAGGGCCATATGTGTGGCAGCTGGGAGGGTGACCATACAGTCCCACCATGCTTGCACTGGAGGTTTATCTATCCCAGCCATCCATACCCACCCCACAGCTACCATCCACAGCTTCCTTACCATCCCACAGCTATTACCCATCCCACAGCTATCCATCCCACAGCTATCCTTACCCATCCCACAGCTATCATTACCCATCCCACAGCTTATCATTACCATCACAGCTATCCATCCCACAGCTATCCTTACCAATCCCACAGCTATTCCTTTACCCATCCCACAGCTATCCATCCACAGCTATCCTTACCAATCCACAAGCATGCAAAGGCTTAACCCTTTTTCAAAGTTTTTCCCCAACCACTTATTAAGTAAAAAAAATGATCAAGTGTGTGAACGCAAAAATAACCTTTATTAATAAACAAACTGTATGACTATTAAAAAGGCAAAATGACCCAAGTAAAGTGTCTTTAAGCAAAGATAAGGTGAAACAGGTAACAGCTCAGTCTCTGGCACTCTTTAGTCACTCTGAGGCATGCCCATGGTCTCAGATGTAAAGGGGCCAGGGACTGTGGAGGTGGCTGTTGCTGGAGTGCTGGTCTGAGGCACCAATTGGGGTGCCTAGCCCCGAGAAGTACAACAGGAGATGGTGTGTGCAGGAAGCTCTCAGAGAGCTGACTCAGTCCATGAGGTTGAGAGGCACTTCTCAAGGACCTGGGATGTGAGGCCAAACACTGATGACAGATGTTCTGAGGAAGGGCTTGGCTGTGGGTTGGAGGAAGAGGAGTGTAGTGGGCTGTCTGGTCTGCAGCTGGGTCAGCTGAGGCATCCTGTGGCGTCTGAGGAACCTGGGTCTGGCCTGGAAGGGCTGCCTCTGCTGTGGGAATCCTGGTAGTGGTAGCTTGGTATGCGAGGGGCTGCTGAAATCCGTGGAAGGCTGTGACATCGGCTGGGGTGGAGAAAGCAGACCTGGAGTGGTACTGGAGTGGTTCATTGCCTGGTACTGGGCCTCGGCGATGTCCATGAAGGTCTGGCCACGTAACGTGATGAAGGGCATGTGGTTGGAGGATGGTATGTCAAAGTTCAACCAGCTGGGAGAGGAAGATCTGTGCTTGCTTTGATTGTGTCCCTGATCTCCAAGAGGACAGTGTGGCTCTGTCCTTCCGGTCTGCCTCTCTGCCTGCTTTCGTGGAGCTCGGGAGCTGGGTGTGGGTGTGTTGGCTCTGGTGGCTACCTCTTCTTGCTCCAACTGAGACAGGGGATCCCCACGTCCTCGGCACAGGGAGTGCAGCTGTGTGTGTGGGGGTCTCTGTCGTGGGGCCCTCCAAGGACACCTGCCTGGACACGGTAGCTGTCTCCTGGCTGGGAAGAGAGTGGCTCTCTGTGTGCTGTTTGAGGGAGAGGGTTGACAGAGGGGCTGCCCCTCGGTGGCGGATCTCACCCTCCATGACATAGGTCTCCCGCGTCAGTTAGCTTGACAGCGGCCTGCCCGGATCTCTTCAGGTGCAGCTTGCCATACCAGGTGTGTGCATATGCTTCCACACCTCAGGAGGACATCTGAAGATATCACCTAGGCTCTCCGCCTTCTGTCTCCACGCTGCCTGCTTCCGCTTGGTGTCGCCGATAGAACCTGTGGCCCTTCCTCCACAGGTACTTGTCTTCCCTCAGCCATTCCAGCACCTCTTCCTCATGGTCCTCGGAAAGGACGAGTACGTTTTCCTTCCCCTTCTGCTTCCCTTGCTTCTTCCTCCCTCTGGCAGGGGCTTCAGGACCTTCAGCAGGGCTTTGAGGGCCTTGGGGGCTGGTCCACCACAGCAAAGCAGCAGCAGGAGAAGCACCAGCAGCAGCAGTAGAAGCACCAGCCAGCAGCAAGCAGCAGCAGGAGAAGCACCACAAGCAGCAACACCAAGGAAGCACCAGGAGCACACAAGAAGCAAGCAGCACCAGCAGCTTCAGAGTCCAGCGCCAGGAGGGGTGGGATGGTGGTTCTCTCCTTTTTGCCAGGCTGGCAGGAGTAGGCACAGCTTCCTCTTCTTCCCCATGGTGTTCTCTCAAGATGTCTCTGGCAGCAGGTCTTTCCTCTGAATGCTGACTGATTGCGAGCTGCCTCCTTTTATATCCGTGGAGCTACGCAATTCATCCTCCCCCGCATTGCGCAGTGAACGCTTTGCATCCGCTACGCATCCGCTATGCATCCTATAGGCGTCCGTGATGGATCCGCGTCATCCACTATGCATCCGCTACGCATCCGTTCCTTCCGCTACAACGCCACTTCGCTCTTCTCCCCCGGAAGCCCTGAGGATGCGTCATCTGCTTCCATCCGCCTTTCATCCACTAGGCTTCCTACGAACGTCCGTTTACATCCCCACTACATCCTCCCCATGTCCGTTCCTTTCCGTTGTTGTCCCGCTCTGTTTATGCAAATTTGGGGCACTTTTGAGAGCGGATAACAATGGATGTGGAAAATTTGCTCATCTGCTGTGTCCTTTTTACATACGTTTTGCATCCGTTGGCCAGTGTGACCTAGCCTTTAGACTGACAGGCAGGGATATGGAGAGAAGGGGCGGGGGCAACTGAAATAGCGTCCTGGCAGGGGCGTTTTTCCCGCCGAGAGATCCTTTCCCACACGGCAGCTGAATGATCTTCCTCATGGCCTGGGTTTAGTTGACGTGGGCGCCGGGGCTTGAGATCTGTGGGATCTCCTCATTCCTCGGATGCGCGGAAGAAGGAGATCCCAGCATCAGGCAAAGTGGGAGAGATGTGTGACTGACTCTCTAATGGCAGCAAGCAAATCATTTGCCTGACTATTGCACAACAAGGGGATTGATAAACAGCACAACAGTGGAGGGGGGCGGGGGCTTGTGGGATTTTCTGCCTCATCCAAAATATGCACCATGACGGGCGCCATGGTGCAAATCAAATTCGGTTTTGTTCAGACAGAACAATTAACGAGCGGAACAGCTTGCCACCACAAGTCACGGGTGCTCCATCATTGAAGGTTTTTAAGAAGAGACTGGACAGCCACTTGTCTGAAATGTATAAGGTTTGCTGCTGGAGCAGGGGTGGGGGCTGGACTAGAAGACCTCCAAGGTCCCTTCCAGGTCTGTTCTGACTGGAGCATCAGTTCCGGGTTCAGCAACAGTTCACATCACGTGGCTGCCACATTTTAGGCTGCCAAAACCAGATGGTCGCGAGGTGGGAGCCCAGAGCTTCTGTGTTCCCTTTTTTTTTCCACCAGGTAGCGGCTCCGTGGGTTTTTGCCCTCCTAACCAAACGACCTTTCATGTAAGATAGCCAGACTGTATGGTTATGGTATCGTAGTTCCGGGACTGGGTTAGATTAGAACAAGGATCCCCAACTTTCCTGGTTAGGGAATTCTGGGAGTTGAAGTCCACAAGTCTTCAAGTTGCCAAGTTTGGAAACCTCTGGATTAGAATAACGGAGATCCAGCTTGAAGTCTGCTCTCGGCTATGGGAATTCATTAGAAAAGGGACCTCCAACCTTGGCAACTTTAAGCCTGGTGGACTTCAACTCCCAGAATTCCCCAGCCACTTTCCTGGCTGGGGAATTCTGGGAGTTGAAGTCCACCAGGGTTAAAGTTGCCAAGGTTGGAGACCCCTGCATTAGAGGCCTTAAGACAGAGGTGATATTTAGCAGGTTCTGACCAGTTCTGGAGAACCATTAGCAGAAATTTTGAGTAGTTTGGAGAACCAGCAAATACCACCTCTGACTGGAGGTTTTACAGTCTCCTTCCCCTGCCGTGCCCATCAAGTCACACCCACAGAACCAGTAGTAAAAAAAATTGAATCCCACCACTGACTTAGGCCCAGTCGTTGTTAGGATAAATTTAATGAAGGGAGATCCATACGTGGTGCTCTTGGAGAAAAATGAACGAATAAGCCGAGTGGAACAGAGTGATAGAGGGTTTCTCCTGCTTGAGCAGGGAGTTGGACTAGAAGACATCCATGGCCCTGTCCAACTCTGTTAATTTTGGGTTGTTGTTTTTTTTTTGAGCTATGCTATGCAGATGTTCAGGGGCCCTTCTGACAAATAACCAGAGCACAGTATGTCAGTGAAGACTCAGTCATCCAGGCCAAAAGTATCTAAAGCAGTGATGGGATTCAACAATTTTTACTTCTAATTCTGTGGGCGTGGCTTGGTGGGCATGGCAGGGGAAGGATACTGCAAAATCCCCATTCCTTCCCCACCCTACTAACCTGCTTTCCAGCTCTGTTCTCCTGTGCAGGGCAACAAAAGAAGACCCACAATCAGCTGGGACTCGGGAGGTGGGGGCTGGGAGCCAGTCAGAGGTGGTATTTGCGGGTCCTCCAAACTACTCAATATTTCCACTACCAGTTCTCCGCAACTGGTCAGAACCTGCTGAATACCATCTCTGATCTAAAGGTTGAATCGTGGCAACTGGACCAAACTTTGTTAATCTGAAACTTTTCGTTGCTCATCCACACAACTTCATCAGTCACAGCAAAAATTAGGCAGAGAGTCAGTCATTGGAATGTACCAACGTTTGTCCCACCAATTTCAGGAGTTTCTACTCAAAAACAAAACAAACAACGATTTAAAAAATTTGCTCCACTTGCCATGATTCAACCTTTAGATACCTTTGGCCTGGGTGATTGAGTCTTCATTGACATAGTGCAAGCCATTCGAGGGAGAAATGATCCCTGAAGTTGGTGTGGCAAGAGTTGGTACTTTCCAACAACTCTCTGATTCTGCCTAAGTTTGCTCTGACTCGTTCCTTGGATAAGCAACAAAACACCTCAGATTAACAAAGTTTGGTCCAGTTGCCAAGATTCAACTTTTATATATCCAGGGTTCAGCTGTCCGGAAGTAACCACAAGAATCAAAGTCAGTTGTAATTTATTTTTATTTATTTTAAAGGTCTAGGTATTGCTGAGGAAACATTACCATTTTGATTTAGAAAATAATAGTATGAACCAGATAGAATAAAATGAGCACCTGAAACTTTGTGCATGTCCAGATGATTGTTCCTCCCCAAAAACATTTTGAAAAATAAGATCTGTTTGCTACTGCCCTGACATCTCAATCCACTGACTTCAATTCCACACTCAACCAGAATTGCCTGACCCCATTTGGCTAGTCTAGCATGTTGTGAAAACCCAGCCACCTCGAACAGGAAGGGGGCTTGAGGAGTGGAGAAGTTGGCAATTATTTCTTAATTTAATAAATTTATATGTTGCCCCATCTCACTGTCCAATATTTCAAGTCACAGCCCAAGTTGTTCTCATTGGCATGAAATGGGAGATTTTTTTTTTCTCAGCTAGATCAGGATCGTTTTCAAACTCGACCTTTATTTTGTCAGCTTCTCTCTTCATACCAAATCTAACTCTGTTCTGTTTAGTTTTTTTATAGTATTATCCTGCTGACAGACAGGCTGACAGAAAGACAGATGGTTCTTGGACAGTTCTGAATCCTTTTACATATTTTCTTCTGTATTCTTAGTATCTATAAATGATCTGCTATGCAAATGCTTTAAAATGTGGTTTATTTAACCATGATTTGCTAAAACAAATCAGAAACAAGCCACAAATACATTAAACCAAAACTAAGCCACCTACATTTTGATTGAGCATAATTACAAATAACCAGCAATACCGGAATCAAAAGTCACCCAATCAAAATGAATCCATGAAGAATCAGGAGAGACATATTTTTTAATACAACATGCAATTAAGCTTTGGAATTCACTACAAGGCTAAGTACGACTTTGGATGTTTGGCAAAAAATGGGTTGGACCATTTGATGGAAGTCCTGGGAATACATGGTTATTGTTCTGTTTGGATAATAAGGTATGCGAGACCGGTATTCCAACAAACAGCTCTTTATTTAAACAGTATAGTGACTTGTAGCGGAACATTTGTCCGAAGCCGCGGCAAGCCCTTCTTATAGTGGCTGCTCGCAAGCTTGCAAGCAATGACAGCTCTTTAAGAATTCCTGCCATCAGGCAGGCCAAATCAAAATGGTGCTTAATTGACCAATTAGAGAGCGCGCTGTTTCGGCCAATTCAGTTTGTTATGTGGAGTCTTCTAATTTCCATACACAACAACCTCCCCCTTGGTTTTCGTCCAACATGCGTAACAGTCGAGCTGGTAGGTGGGGCTTTTGCGGGTCCTATTTGACCTGTGCAGCTCATTCTCAGCATGGTTTCCATCGGTTTCGGACAGATCGCCTTTTTCTCCGTGTCTTCTCCATTGGAACCTTCTGGAAGGGTTGAGTCAGCCTTGCTTGCTCCCCCTCGTGGTCTCTCGGCTGGTTGAGGTGGCTTTGCCGCTCCCTCCTGTATGTCCGGGTTGGTCAAGCTGGCCTGGATGTCTCCTTCCAGGAAGTCCTCGCCTCGGGTTCTCTTCTCCGGAGGTCGTCTATGGGTAAGTGCTCTTTTTTTGTTTTATCTGATTTCTAATTCGGGTTTGTGTGTATGTCTTTGTTGTTGTAGTGGTGGTTCATCTCTCCCTTTTATTTATTTTGTGTTCCCCCCCTTTGTTGTTTTTTGGATTGTTTATTGGTGTGTTTGCGGTGGTACTGTTATTGTGTTCCAATGTATAGAGCGAAGCTGGCAATGTGCCCGCTTCCATGTTCTGCTGTCGTCTAGTGCGAGTTGGTATGACGGGGCCCTGTGATTTGAGTAACTGTGGCTGGAAGCCATAATGGGTCCCCGGTAAGATTTTTTGCGTAGCCTAAGTCGCCAATAGTAAGGAGTGATATTTACTTGAGGAGTCAGGGGTTTTTCACAGGTATTAAGTGGGTGTAGTCTTATCTAGGTAGGAACGCAATTTTCCTACCCATGAGTAGTTCAGCTGGGCTTTTGTTAGTGGTTGTGCTAGGATGATATGGTGAATTGTTAACAGTTTGTTAAGTCTATCTTGGACATCCCCCATGTCCAGTTTGTCTAGGGCCTTTTGAGTATAATGAATCATGCATTCTAGTTCGTCCATTCGAAGCTGGATGAGGCGACGCTGTCAGGGCATGTTGGATGCCCTGTCAGCCAGGTATTGCTCAAAGGCTAAAGCAGTAAACTGGGGGCCATTGTCAGAGATTACTACACCTGACAGTCCATGGGGAGCAAAAAGTCTGTTTCAATTGTTTTATGACTGCTTCATAGTAGTGGACGCCATAAGGATAACTCAACCAGTTTGAATAAGCATCAACAATTATAAAATATGTGTCCCTTTCGTTGGCCCAGCAAAGTCAATATTGCCAGTCTCGACATGGGCCTCTGGGAGTTTCCCCATTCCAGGACTGGTACAAGAGGGGGGTTAGCCTTTTTTTGGCAGTCATGGCATGTTGCCACCCAATTTTCAATGTCTTTGTCCAGCCCTGGCCACCAGATGTAACTCCTGGCAGGGCCTTCATTTTTACTATGCCCAGATGTCCCTCGTGCAACATGCACAACACTTCCTCCTGCAACTCTTTGTGAATTACCACCCTGTCTCCCCACAGTATACAGCCCTTTTCAATGGACAGTTCAGTCACTGGGTGCGAAAAGTTTAAAAGTCCTCGCCTCTATCCTCATCCGGCCAGCCCTTACCTACCCAATTGCAGGATTCGATGCTGTCAGCGGTCTTCTTCGGTAGCTTAGCGATGTCTACCTGCGGTTAGTGGAAGATTCGCGCATGTCTCGATCTGAAGAGTGGAGACAGTAGGAGTTGGGTCGCCTTCCTTGTCGGGCAGCAGGGAATGGGCTCGAGGCATCCGCATAGGTGAATGGTCTTTCCTGGGCGATTGGATGACGTGTGTAAATTGTATGCAGCGAGGAATTCTGACCACCTCGTCATTCTTGTGATAAGGATGTTCGGGGTTGGTTTGTTCCTGCCAGGATCCCTAGCAGGGGTTTGTGGTCCGTGATTAATAGAAAATGTCCTTCCATATAGGTATTTCGTAGAATGTCTCGACGCCTGCTATGATTGCGAGGGCTTCTCGGTCAAGTTGGCTGTAGTTCCTTTCAGATTTTGACAGCGTTTTGGAATAGAAGCGATGGTGCTTCTTCTGCCATCTGGTAGCTTGGCTCAGTATGGTGCCGATTCCAAAAGGCGCTGCATCACAGGTACCGTCAGTGGCAGGGTGTTTGCTAGTTTGTATTAAAACGGTGTTGGATGTTAATAAGTCCTTAATGTTTTGGAATGCTGCTTGTTCTCAGTGGCCCCAATTCCAGTCAGTTTTTTTTATCTAATAGTCGATGTAATGGCTCCACTACAGTTGCCTTTTGGGGCAGGAAGACATTGTAGAAATTAATGAGACCTAAGAACACTTGTAAGTCTGCTTTGTTCTTAGGCCTGGGTGCGTCTTTTAATTCGCCTTTATTTTCTTTTCAGTGGGGTGTATCCCTTGCTCACCTATAAGATAGCCGAAAATTGACTTGATTGGTAGCTAGTTTACATTTTTTCTCTTTTGACCTTAAGCCCTGCTTCCCTGAATCTTTGCAAGACTTCTCTCAGATCTATTTTCTAATGTGGTGTTTATTTTTTTGCTGATAGAATACATCATCAAAATAGGGAATGACTCCTTTATTCCATTTAGAAGGCGCCTCCATGAGGCTTTGGAAAAATGCCTGGGGCAACGCTAACACCCAATTGAAGTTGTTACATTTGAATGCCCCTCTGTGGTGACTATAGTCTGAGCCTCTGCAGTTTCGGGATCAACCGGCAACAGTTGATATACTTGCACAAGATCAAGCTTCGCACGAAAAAATTTTCTCCCGCTAATGAATGCAACAGGTGTTGAGACTACCGGAACAGGGTATGCACTTTGCTGGAGTGCATGATTTAGGGTGGCCTTATAGTCACCACAGATGACTATTTGGTTTGACAGGAGTCACAATGGGAGTTTCCCACCTGGCATGGTCGATTGGCTCTAACACCCTTGTGCGATGAGTTTGTTAAGTTGCTCATCTATTTTTGGTTTTAAGGCAAAGGGAACATGTCTGCTTTGAGCCTGATGCAGCTATCTTAGGGTCTAGGCTGAATGCTATTGGGTCCCTTCTACTTGCCTAGGGTCCCGTCGAATACATCCTGAACTCTTCCAGCAGGCTCCTCCCAATTGGTCTCAGCGATGCTGTGATCCCAGTCACTCCAATTCCAGGGCAGTGAACCATTCGATTCCCAGCAGGCTAGGGTATCACGGTTGACGATTGTCAGAGAAAGTACTTCAGCGTGGTTTTTTGAATTCTGTTAGAAGATGCCAAGACCCTACCGGGATTTGGTTTCCCTGGTAAATCTTTAAGTATTAGGCTTTTGCTGTTCCAGTTCTCTTTGCTTGATGTCTGGTATCAGGTTTCTGATAATGTTCCATGATACCATTGACAGGTATGATCGGAGTCTACTTCATCTCAGGGCTTTCCTTCGATTTTCACATTTTCGGACCTTCTTGTGTTTGCTGCCCTGGCATTTCCAATGATTATTGTTGATGTGTTTCTTCTCTGGTCGATTCATTCGCCGGCTTCTGTTCTCTCAGCCCATCGGCTTCCGGCTGTCTCTCTCTGTTTCGGGAGGGGTGTTGTACTGGCGTGTCTCTTGGTCTATAGCTCTTTTTGGTTTCGGCAGACCCTTGCAATGTGCCTCCGTTTCTCACAAAATCTGAAAATGGCATCCAGGAATCTGCATTCGGAGCACGGGTGATCCCCATCCGCATCCAGCACACTGGAATTCTCCACCTCCTTCCTCTTTTTCCCCGCCATTTCTTTCCGACTGAAGCCTATGTATATTTCGGTTGTCATCATCGGTGTCGCTCGGGGAGTCAAGGTCTTCATGTGGCAGTCACTGTGGGCTGTTTTTTGTTTCCTTCCACCTTTTTTTCTCGGGTTGGTTCGCGTGTGTTCTGGATTTGTTGAATTCATCTGGCGCATGGTGGCTGTGGATTTCTTGGCTGCTTCAGCAGTGGTGGCTTCCCAATGGCCTAGCCACTGTGTATTCGGTCTGTTTAGCAGCTTGCTTTGGAGCGGTAGCATCCTTCAATCCCTGGCCACGCGGTCTCTTCAGGCTTCGTCACATTCTGAAATTCCGCAGCTCCTCCGATATTTCTTAGGGCTGCTGTGAAATCTCTGATGCTCTCATTTTCTCGTTGGTCTCGTTTATAAAATTTAAGCCTTTTGATCAGTTGGAGACCACAGGCGCGTATGGGCTCGTAGCATTCGGTTTAATTCTGGCCATGCCATCTGTTTACGTCCGTGGTTTGGCTAACGCTTGCCATTTTGAAAACGGCAGGCGCACCATGCGTGAGGAATACAGCTCTCTTCCTCTAGTCGGTTATTTCTTGTTAGCTCTTTGCTTTCTAAGAACATCAGAAGAGGTCAATGTATGACTCCCAATCTTCTTCAGCTGGGTTGAATGGTGCGGGTCGCGCATTGTTACTGGCCATCTTGGTTGCTCGGTTCTGGTTGCCGCGTGCTTTGGTCTTGCTCTTCTAGGACGATCCACCTTCGTCACCAGTGTTCCATTTGGATAATAAGGTATGCGAGACCGGTAGGGTTCCAACAAAACAACTCTTTATTTAACTTTGCATAAAGTGACTGGTAGCAGAACATTTGGCGAAGCCGTGGGCACAGCCCTTCTTATAGGGGCTGCCTCGTGGCTGCGGCCAATGACAAGCTCTTATAGAATTCCCGCTGTTAGGTGCAGGCCAATCAAAATGGTGCTTAATTGACCAATCCGAGAGCGGCCTGTTCGGCCAATCAGTTTTAGTTATTTGGAGTCTTCTAATTTTCATACACAACAGTTATTATTAGTCATGATGGTGATGTATGATGCCCTTTTGGAGGCCACCTGCCAGCAGACTAATGGGCTTCTTTGTGCAGCTGGTTGGCTACTCTAAGAACAGTTTGCTGGATGAAATGGGCCAGGAGTCCGATCCAGCAGGGTACTATTTATTTATGATACAAGCATTTAGCATCATACATTTGTGTAGTGGACAGAGTTCTCACAAAACCCCAGGGAAAGAGATGTCTTACTAAAATGGAGAAATTTCTTGCAACTCCCCAATGCTTGGGGATGCAAGCAAATATTTTATCATCAAAATCTGGTGGACACTTTTTGGATTAGATCAGATAGATGAGACTATGCTGGACAAATCTGTCTTTGAAGCAAGGTTTCATCCCCTTCTGCCTTAGGGAGATGCCATGACCTGTTCAGCCAAGATACCATTGTCGTACAGTACTAGGTTTCTTGAGTGCTGTAAGCTTTTTTGAAAACATAATTTGAAAGGGTTGATTTTTTAAAAAGATGGCTGTTTTGAATATTTTGTTCCTTTGGCTGCTTTGTAGATTTTTTAAAAGATATTTGTATTATGAATCAAAAAGTCACCAAAATAGCTTTTCCAGGAACTTGGTAGGGGACTTTTGACATATGCAAATCATAGAAATAACCTACAGAAGGAGGGGCGAGGAGGGGAGGAAGAGAGAAGGGGAGAGGGAGAGAGAGAGGGAGAGAGAGAGAAAGAAGATTCACACATGCTAAATAATTAGCTTAAGTAAAACCAGGACTTATCAAATAAACTAGAAGTCATTGTTTACACACAATAGACTAAGCCAACAAAGCACAAGCCACATTATTAGTAAACATGATGTGAAATCTACATCACTGAAAATGCTCACAAGAATGATTTCCAGGTTGATCCAATAGTTAAGGCATCAGGCTAGAAAGCGGGAGACAGTGAGTTCTAGTCCTGCCATAAAAACTAAGCCAGCTGGGTGACTTTGGCCCAGTCATTCTTTCTCAGCTTAACTCACCTCACAGGGTTGTTCTTGTGAAGAAAATATAGGTAGTCCTCGATTTATAATAGTTTGCTTAGTGTCTGTTCGAAAGTTACAATGGCAATAAAAAAATGATTTTTGACCATTTTTCAAACTTACCACCATTGCAGTATATCTGTGGTCACATGATCGAAATTCAGACCCTTGACAACTGACTCATATTTATGACAGCTGCACCACAAAGTCAGTGAGAAAGACAGATTCTCTTCATGCCCGTGGCACCTAGCAATGTAAATGTTGGGCTCCCTTGTAGTCGTAAGTTGAGGAGAAGGAAGGTCTGTCGGTATGTTCACCACCTCGAACTATTCTTTATGATAATAAAAGCAGGATATGAGTAAAATAAATTTATTTTTTAAAATCACTTTAAAGAGACAATCTCTTGCCTTTACAATGAATAACTGATGGTTTTAACTGGCACATTATTTGCACAAAACTGGAAAAGTGAAGAGATTCCTCCTGAAGAGAATGTGATCAGGAAAATATTAGAATGTGCAGAAATGAATAGGTTAACACTTGTAGTTAAAGAGAAGGAACAAACTGAATATTATATGATATGGGAATCATTCTATCCATGGCTAGAGAATAAGTATGAAAGTTAGATACAAAAGATTAGTGAAATATAGAAAATATGTTAATAGAATTAAATAAACTATGATGAAGATTATTGTTCTATATTAGCATACTTGAAATACCCTTTTCTGATTGGTCCACAAATACTACAATATGATTGGTTCTTCAAGCAACGGTGATTGGTCAACAATTGCCGCCCTGTGATTGGTCTGCCTGAGCGGCGGGAGATTCAGGGAGCCGTCATTGGCTGCGAGCTATGAGCAGCCGCTCTAAAAAAGGCTGCCACGGCTCCGCAGTCAGACTGATTCCAGGAACCTAATAAAGAGCTGAAAGTCACACTGGTCTGAAGTCTCTTTTTCCCTGCGATCCAACACTGGCGACGAAGGTGGGATACTAAGACAAGGACACCAGATGAGCACGTGGCAATGAGAACCAAGCGAAGATGAAATGGCCAGCACCAACTCATCACCCGCACTGTTCAACCCAGCGACGGAGGACTGGAAATTGTACATCGACAGATTCCTCATGTTCCTTGAGAGCAATGAGTTACAGAGGATCTCAGATAACAGGAAGAGAGCCATGTTTCTGACACACAGTGTTCAAGATGGCCAAGGCATTGGCCAAACCTGAGGATGTAAAGCAGATGGCCTGGCCAGATTTGGAAAGAAGAATACTGAAGGCCCATTATTGCACCGACCATCTCCAGCCTTATTTGAAACATTGAATTCTATAAAACGGGACCAGAGAGAAGGTGAAAGCATCGGAGGATTCTCGGTTAGCGGGCGCTAAGGGACATTGGAGGGGCATGCGAGTCCTCAACATAGGATGGAAGCCATGAGCGGACCGCGTGGTCCTAGGATGAGAGTACCTCACCTTGCCAGATGCCAACTGCTAACCCGACCCAAACATCAAGTACACCGAGTGCCATCGCTGAGGGCCACTGCAGTCATCAGCCACTAAATAAAAAATCAGCAGCCACAATGCGGCTAATGAATACAGCAAAACCGAACACACCGGCATAGACAAAGCCAACCCCAGGAGAAGAAAAACCAGAGGGCAACCACAAGACCACCACGCACCACAAGGACATCGAGCTTGTGCAACGCACCGCGACTGACGGAAGAAGATAAACACAGGACTCCAATCAGAACAAAACAGATGGAGACAGAGAGAACATAAGTCGGGGTTCCAGGCGCGGGTACGGAGGGACCAACCACCCTTCCGAGTGGCCCCATTCCAATGTGGTTTGCCAGCACTGCGAGAGACAGGGAATACAGCAAGGACCTGCCAAAAACCGAAGAAAGCTACAGCCCCAGACAAAAGGAGACAGCACTCCCCCCAGATGAAAGAAAACAGCAGGGGGCTATTGGAGGCTGAAAAACAGAAGCAAATGGCTCAACGAAAAACTTACCAGATAGAAGAGACACACCCAAACTATAACCTTGCGCATTTGAGCACAACTGATGCCGGAAGGTACATGTGAAAAGTCAACATCGAAGGCCATACATGCGACGATCGGAGGTGGACTCCGCTATACCGTGCTTCTATGGTGACTCATGGAACACCACTTAAGAGGACTGATACCAAGCCATACGAAGAACGGAAACTAAGAAGCAAAAACTGACCCTAAGGACTTACAGAGGAACAGAGATCCCCGTAGTTGATTCGACACTTCCAAGAAATTTAATATTCAGAAATGCACACAGCAATTCTTCCTATCTAACAGTCGTAGACTGGATCACCCAAGCCATACTGGGACTTGAGATGTTTGCACCCTGGGAATAGGAGTGACCCCAGATAACAACGTCACCGAAACAGACTGGGAGGAGAGCCTGATGAGGGACTTCCAGACGTTTTTGATGGAAAACTAGGCAAGTAGAGCGGTATTTTTCCCCCTATCTCATTTAATTAAATCCGAATATAGCTCCAATTCAGATTAAAGCATGGTGGTCCCTTTCGCATTAAACCGAATAGATCGATGACCAATTGGAGTAAACTCATCGCCAAGAGCGTATTGAACCAAATAGACCATGCAACGGTGTGAACAATCCCCAATTGTAGAACGCCGATTTACAGCTAGTATGAGCTGTGTGAATCTGCGGAGACTATTAAGACCACCCTCAACACGACGCTACAAAAGCTCAGACCCGTTCCGGTGTGCAACATCTGTTTGCATTCGTTGTCAGGGGAGCAAGCGTCCTTCACAAAGCTCAACTTGCACAAGCATAAATTATTGCCAGTCATCCTGAAACAGCGCCAGGCACAACATTGATGACTCACAGGGGGCATTCAGATGCAAAAGACTGCAAATTGGATCAGCGTTGCCCCAGGGGTGTTCCAAAGCTTGATGGAGCGCCTTTTACAAGGAATAAAGGGGTGGTCTCCATTACTTCGATGATGTGCTGGTATCACAGTTGACAAGAACAAACTGAAAGCTTGCCTTAGAGAAGTCTTACAAAGATTTCAAGAGGCGGGACTCAAAGTAAAAAAAGAAAAATGCCAAGCTACCCACCTCTAAAGTTGAATTCCTGGGAGTACCTAATAGATAAGATGGAATCCACACCACGGACCAGAAAATCAAAGCAATAAAAAAAAGAAGCTCCCAGACCCAGAAATAAAACAGACCTACAAGCATTTCTGGGACTCATTAACTTCTATAATGTCTTTCTGCCACAGAGGGCATGACCGGAGGACCATTACACAGATTGCGGATAGAACAAAGCTACCTGACCTGGGGACGACGAAAAGAGGCCGCATTCCAGGAAATGAAAGATTGCTGACATCCAAATCTGTGTTAATCAATACAGCGAAACCCTGCCACGTCACTCACCTGCGACGCATTACCATTTGGCGTCAGAGCCGTTACTCAGCCACACGCTACCAGATGGGAGAGAAGCGCCGATCATGTTCTAATTCCAAAACCATGTCCAAAGCAGAAAGAAACTACAGCCAATTGGACAGAGAGGCACTAGCAGCAATAACTGGAGTCAAGCAATTCCATGAATACCTCTATGGCACGACTTTTTCACTAATTACAGACCACAAGCCGCTTTTGGAAGACTCGCAGGAAACAAGGCCACCGCAAACAGTACTGTCTCCACAAATGACGAGGTAGTCCGAATTCCTTGCCGCATACAATTACAAATTAATCCACCCACCAGAGAAGGACATATCACACACTGACGCCCTGAAGCCGTTCTCCCCTGCTGCTCGCTATCAAAAAACACTTGGGAAGTGACCCATGCACCAACCACATCCACGCTACAAATTGAAACATACCAAACCTACCCATAACACAGAGACATAGCGAAAGAAACCACAAGAGACAAATGATGGTGGATTTTAACCTGGTAGGAAAAGGATGGCCAGAAAAATGAGACGGATGAGACTTTAAACCGCTCCAGAACAGACAGACGGAACTCTCAATGTTAAAAGGTTGTATACTACTGGGGGGATTCGGTTAGTCATACCGGAACTACTCTAAGACAAAGTACTGGATATCTTGCATGAAGGACACCTGGGTATCGACAATGAAATCAACTGGCCAGAGTTATGTATGGTGGCCAGGGAATGGATAAGATATTGGGAGATGGGTGGAAACATGCACACAATGCCAAAATCCAGACCTACACCCCTGCCGCACCTTGCTCGACTGGGAAACATCGAGGGGACCTGGTCAAGAATACACATAGATTTTGAGGCCGGACAAAGGAACCACACAATAATAGTAGACACTTACTCAAATTGGTTGGAGGTAAGCGTCATGAACTCCACAACAACAGAAGCCGTCATCAAAAAGCTGAGGAAGCTGTTCGCAACACATGGGTTGCTGGACCTATTGGTTTCAGACAACGGGCTACAGTTCACGGCATTGACATTTGAAAAGTTCCTTGCCGAACATGGCATAAGGCATGCTTTGACAGTGCTGGTCTGAAGTCTCTTTTTCCCGTGATCTAACAATTGTTATAATAATGAGATATACAGTATTATGTATACAGAGGTGGGCTACACTTTCACTGACAATGGGTTTGCTGGTTGTGAGTGCACACACGAACGTTCCTTTTGCTTGCTCACACCACTTTGGGGCTGCAACGCAGCTTCAAACAGGCAGCTAATGGATTTAGGCAGATCTGGGGAGTATAGCAGGGTGGTGCAGGACTTACCTGGGCAGCCTCGACTGGGGAAAAGTTAGTTATTTAGGGAAAGCACAGCACAAGGGCAGGTGGGTGGGCCCAGCCAGAGATCACAGCTAGAGGTTCACCCAAACCTCACTGACCATCCAGCAACCCACCACTGTATGTATATCAATAAAAAGTTAAGCATAGAGAATTAATACTAATGTAATGATTATGTCTGGAAACCTCAATTGTTATTGCACAAGATATTTGTACCCAGATGACGCACTGTTTAATGAATAATGGATTGTTGGCATTAAAAATGAAATAAAAAAAATATTTTAAAAAAAACTGGCAGGGAGGAGTCTTAAACCTACCAGCCCAACCACAATTTCCCAGAGAAGGATAGGTGTGTATTAGACAACAAGGACTCTGCATATGGGCTCAGTTAGTATGCCTTTCTCCTCTCATGGACATACAGGAAAAAATAGCTCCAGGGTGAGAGTCAGCCAACTGTACAGTGTAAAAGTTTGCATTTCTCTCCTGGCTATCTGTAAATGCTGACCTATAAATACCCACCCAGGAGATTCCAGATTCTGCTTTGGCAGCAAGGCAGCAACAGAGCCAGGAAAATATTAGAGAGCAAAGCAGGAAGCTGTGGCAACAGGTGCAGAGCAATGAAAAGGAATGATAAAATGAGAACTTCCCAGCTGTCCTGGCCCCGAATTGCATTGGAGTTGAGCCGTGGATCTGCAGACTTGAGCGCAGTCCAATCCAAACTCTCCCTCATTGACACAGCTATACCAGGGGATTTGGGACGACCCTCCCTCCCACTTTCTCTCTCTCTCCAGCTGAGCCTCTTTCCAGAGACTAAAAAGAGAAGAAGGCAAAATCTTCTTGGATAATATTCCCCAAAGCAGATCAGGAAGTGGTGTGTCCCCTCAATCTGCTTAAAGGGTGCATCTGGGTTACCATCCTGACACTGCAGAAGACGTAAGTTTCATGCATTTGCTGGATTTTAGTGAAAGATGATCTGGTCCGGCTCCAGGACCTGTTCCCAGTCTTAGGAAGACAAAAATGGATCTTTGAGAACTTCAGAAGCTCCTGGGTTACAGCTGGCTTGGTTTTTGGAAAAACACCCTGTTTGTTTAGGTGTCAAACCTCTTGATTTTGCTAACCAATTACATGGATTTATTTAGCATAGAGTGGAACCTCTGGTCACAAACACCTCCAACCATGACCAAATCGGGTTCTGACCAAAAAATCCACAACATTTTTGAGTCGGATCATGATTCAAAAATTGGGTGGTGGTCAAACACAGCCTTGGCGGTCAAACAAGGCCTTTCCGCACCGATTTCCCCTTCTGCGCCGTTTTTTTTTTGTAGGTGCATGCGCAGTGGATCTTGCTTCCGATCACAACGAAATTGGGTTGCAAGTTATGGAAGAAATACGATCGTGACCAGAGGGGGAAAAGTCACTGTAGAGGGGGAAAAGTCAGCCACCTTGTCAGACAAATGCCAGCCCAACATATGCTCTTTATTGGGAAGTCCACTCACCCTGGGCAAAAATTGGGAGAAGTAATCAGGGTTAGAATGAATTATAGGCACTCAAATGTTTGTAATCTTTACTTATTTATTTATTGCATTTGTTTATCAAATAAATTAATCAATAATAACCGATCAATAATATTGATCAATGAGTAATTGAAGTCTGGCTTTACTTTTTACAATACAGCAAATAGCTATGGAAGATTTGATATTCAAGAGACAATGTTTTTATTCATGCTGTTTCCATTTCATATTAAAGCTAAGGTGATTTTTTTGGAGGGGGTTGTTTTGTACACAAAAACAGTGCAAAAATGGTAGAAAGAGAATGTGCAAATATAACTCACAATTGCCTATTGCATTGCATTGCATTACAAATTGAATTGTGTCTGTATATTTGTATGTCTTTGTGCTGGAGGGTAGGTTACAGGAGGCTAGTGGCCCCTTTTCAATTCCATAATTCTGTGATAAATCGAGAACAGTCTACACCTGGAATATGACATCCAGTTTGGTCATCACTTTGCAAAAAAAGATGTTGAAGTTTTAGAAAAAGGGCAACTAAGAAGGCCTGGAGACTAACACATATGAAGAATGGTAGCAGGAACTGGGTATGGTGAGTCTAGAGAAAAGAAGATCAGAAAAGCAGACCCTGCAACTGTGGGAAGAAGGAGGAGGAGGAGGAGGAGGAAAAGGAGGAGGAGGAGGAAGAAGAAGAAGAAGAAGAGGAGGAGGAGGAGAAGGAGGAGGAGGAGGAGGAGGAGGAAGAGGAAGAAGTTTAGAAAAAAAAAAGGATTAGTGGTGACATGATAGCAGTATTCCAGTATTTGAGGGGCTGCCATAAAGAAGTGGGGATCAACCTATTTTCCAAATCACCCGTAGGCAGGACAAGGAATAATGGATGGAAACTAATCAAGGAAAGAAGCAACCTGGAACTGAGGAGAAACTTCCTAACAGTGAGGACAATTAACCAGTGGAACAACTTGCATTCGGAAGTTGTGGGTGCTTCATCACTGGAGGTTTTTAAGAAGAAACTGGACATCCACTTGTCTGAAATGCTATAGGGTCTCCTGCTCAAACAGGGGGTTGGACTAGAAGACCTCCAAGGTCCCTTGGACCTCTAGTCCGATTGGTTGTAGAAAGCCCTCGTCCACTTCTATTAATCTACAAGTATCTTGAGTGTCAAAGACACCATTAAGATAATAGAATCATAATAGAACTCATTCAGACCTTTGAGTCCAACTTCCTGTGGCTCTCTCATTCTTGAGTTAGAAATGAGCTGTGATGTACAGCAGCCTGGTTTGCCTAGTTGCCCTTTGCCCTGACAATTTTATTCCTGATGGGGAAATGAACCTGGGAACAGAAACATCCAACAGAAACATCCAAGCTTGAACTGACTCTTCTGCAGGAGAACCTGCAGTCATCCTATGAGGCAGAGGGACACCTGGTAGGCTTCCAGTGCTGGGGATGGGCTTGAATGGGGAACTTTCTGGTATCAGTCCAGTCCCTTAAGCCCATGTCACACAGCACCAACGGATGGAAAGAGGATGTAAAACAAAGAGAAACACTTGCCATCTGTTGGTTAACGCGATGCATCCGTTCTGTACTCACTGCGTCCATTTTTCATCTTCTCTATCCGTCCAGCATCCGTCTATTGACATTTCATCCGCTCTAAAAGTTTTGAGCTGCACAAATCTTTTTGAGCAGAAAATGTATCCAACGCGTCCGTTCTGCATCCACTACGCATACGGGGAACATCCATTAGACGTCTGTCATCATCCGTTACGCATCCGCTATATCCGCTAGGCATCCACTGCGCATCCGCGCAACTCGCATCCGCTCCAGCAGAAAATGGACACAGGGAGGA
>BHFT01001675.1:0-14338 GCA_004320025.1 Laticauda laticaudata
ACCAATCCAATGCTTAGTCTTTTAGCCAATCAGATTGCATAGTTTGGAGTATACCATTTTATACAGAACAATGATGATGATGATGATGATATCCATTCAGTCATGTCTGACTGTTCACAGTTCTTTGGGTGAGATCTGTCTACATCTTCTGATCTTCTACTACTTCTTTGAGTTAATCTATGCTCTGGCTGGTGTCAACAGAACTTAAGGTCCATTCCTACTTGCCTAAACATAATTTACTGTTAAATATAACTTGTATTACTTAGAACCCTGACATTTACTGCAGTCATTAACTAGCACAAACTTTGAAGGCGATATGGCTGTAACATCTGTCACCCCATTGATCACTCAGGTTGTTTCAGCTGATCTGGCTGACTAGGTGGGTATCCCCATCCTCCCTCATTACACCATGTACTAGAATAATGGCAGCTGCAAGCTTGATAAAATACTGTAAGACCACTATCCCAAATAGAAAGATTATATTGTTTTTTGATCAAATACTGTTTTTTATACAATAGCTGTACCCCTCTGCTAAAACCTCCAAATAAACTCAAGGTCCAAGGACAACATAGGGTATCATAAAATGTATTTATTTATTTATTTTATTTATATGCCACCTTTATTACTTTTACAAATAACTCAAAGTGACAATCATATCTAACACACCTTCCTCTTTCTGTTTTCCCCCACAACAACCCTGAGAGGTGGTTTGGTTTGAAAGTGAGTGACTGCCCAAAGTTCATCCAACTGGCTTTCATGGCAAAGGCAGAGCTTGAACTTATGGTTTCCTGCTTTTTATCCTTGTGCCTTCACCATTAGACCAAACTGGCTCTTGAAATTGTAAACAATGGTAGTAGTGTTATCTTTGTAACACTGGTAGCATGGTAAACAACTGATTAAACATATCTTTATAACTATAATGAATGCCAAAAAATCTGAAAACAATCGCTTCATAGATTGCTGGTCCCCAATCTGGTTTAAATTGACTTTCTATGTTTAACAAAAACAATAGTCTTATAAATGCAGTATCTGGCATAAAATAGTTGTTAATTGCTGTATGAATGAAAGATAGAAACATAATTAAATGTTGCATCAACATCAAAGGTGGGTGTAACCCATCAACACACAGGCATATACTCAGAATAAATATTCTTATTTTCTGAATCCAGAACCATAATTTTAGTAGAAATACCAATATAACTTTGGAATCATAAAGACAGATTTAGGTTAAATGTTGACATCATATTCAGCAGAAAAATAAGCTTCCTAAAGAGCATGTATAACTTTTTATACTTTTGCCAGGTAGACATCTATCCAAAATATTAGAGAAAAGCATGTTCTATAATTAGGTGGGTTGAGCACTGAGAAAGGAAGTAGTAGCAGATCTAGTTTTCTACCTCTGTCGAAGCTCAGAGAACTATAAATTAAATGGCCTCTTTCAGGAATTCTGAAATAGCTTGCTAATTCAAATGTGGTAACAGAAGCTATTATATCACAGTTTCTTAAAGTACATAAGTAACTCTTATCCCAGCTGACATTGTACATGGAAGGAGAAGGGGAACCATCTGGTCTGTCACTAAAATAATAAAATACCTTACATTCATGGATTAATCTTGATGTGAAGATCAATCAAAATGCATACTATGTTCCCATATCCACATTCCAGCAGAGTTATTGCCAGAAGAGTTGTGAATGTGGTTCTTCATTTGGTTCACTACATCATCATCATCATCATCATCATCATCATCATCATCATTATTATTATTATTATTATTATTATTAACAACAACAACAACAACAACAAGAAACAAATTTGTTTTGTCAGTTTTGTACTTAGAGGACAAACAAGCAAAGAGTGCATAATACATTCTTGTAACAGGACTAATGGAATGGCACAATATCAAGTGACATGACAGCAGTATTCTAGTATTTGACGAGCTGCCACAAAGAAGAAGGGATCAACTTATTTTCCAAAGCACCAGAATACAAGACAAGGAACAATGGATGGAAACTAATCAAGGAGAGAAGCAACCTGGACTTATGAAGAAACTTCCTAACAGTAAGGACAATTAATCAGTGGAACAGCTTGCCTTCAAAAGTTATAGGTGCTTCATCACTGGACGGTTTAAGAAAAGACTGGACTTTTTTTAAGAAAAGCCCTTTTTGAAGTGGTATAGGATTTCCTGCTTGAGCAGGGGGTTGGACTAGAACAGTGGTTGTCAACTGATGGTCTGAGGCCCACTGGTGGTCCGTGAGAAAATTTTGGTAGTCCACAGAGAAATGTCACCTGCAAAGCACTCCCCAAAGCAATTAATCCAAGCTGCATGGGAACACAAGGCTGCACTGCCCACATGGTCCGCAGGAACACAAGGCTTGCATCACTTGCATTGTGAACAACAGGAGGGGTAGTGAGGGGAGGGGGGAAAGGGGGGAGAGGGGAACTTGCCCCACTCGTCCCATGCACCTCATCTGGCCACCGGGCTGCTTGTTTCTGCTTCTTTCTTCTGCTTTTGGCACGGAAAGCAGAAAAAGTATTTCTTTGTCCCCCCCAAACTCCACCAAAAATGGGTCTGAAAGGCATCCTGCTCCAAGAGGCTGCACTGGCAAAGACTCATTTCTGGCAGAGTTTGGGGGAGAGAAAGAAAGACTTCTGCTGCTTCTGTTGCTTTCCTTGCATGAAGCCAAAGTCTGTCTCTCTTTGTCACTGTCTCTACCTCTCTCTCTTTCCCTCTCCCTCCCTCTCTCTATCTCCCCTGAGAACAGATCTAAAAAGCAGGTTAGGAATGTGGCTGCCTTGGAGGGGGTGGCGTGTGTGAGGGACGTGTGTGTGTGTGTGTGTGAGGGAGGGAGAGAGAGAGACAGAACATCACCGCCAGCCTTCCAAGGTTAGATCGGATCCCCCCCCTCTCTCTCTCCCTCCCTCCCTTCCTCTCTCCCTCTCTCTTTCTCTCTCTCTCTCCTCCACCAACATCAGCAAGCCTGGACTAGAAGACCTCCAAGGTCCCTTCCGGCTCTATTCTGATTGATTGATTGATTGATTGATTGATTGATTGATTGATTGATGCAAATTTCAGAGATTTGATATTAATTTAAATTATTTTTTTATTTTGAGTCTTCCAAACATAAACTAGTTCTGGACATTTTACAACCCATAGCCCACATCTGGCTCATAGATGGTTTCACTCGTTATTGGGGAAAGGGCAGTGTTGGGTGTAAGGGTGGGACAGCAGTATTGGGGGGGGGGCAGCTGCCCTCCACAACAGTCCCAATTTGTCATGTGGCTCCTTGGGAAAATTTATTGCCTACCCTTGCTATAAACATCTTCCACTGAATCCTCCTCCATTTTCTGAATTTTGTACCAAGATTTCAACATTTACACCTCAATAATATTTCCAGAGATTTATTGTCAATTTTTAATTTGAAGAGTGCAAGGGAGAGGAATATTCAGGGAACATTAATTCTTGCTGAGAAAATTTACTAATAAATATGGGAAGTTGCTTCTTAACTATTTTCTAAAGCTTTATTATCCAATAAAATTCCACAAAGACAGAAAAGAAACAGAGCAAAGAACAAATTTATCATTCAAATTTGAATTAATAGATACAACAAAAGGAAACATAATTAAAATGTGATTATTTTTTAGTTGAACCACTGCGTTTATCAGAAAAAGCACTAGATTCCTTTCCAAATTGCTTCCCTTTAAAATACAGCATTATTTTAGATTTACTGAGAATATACTGAAGGAGGCAGAAGAGATGTTTTTTGTCCTAATCATTCAAGTTTATCATCTATTCAGACAAATATTGTATGTGGAATTCTGTAATTTTTTCCCCTAAAAACTCGTGAAAATCAGTATAAATAGTGTGGACCATCATGAGAAAATATAATATAAACATATCCTTGTTGTAAATTCTGGTTGAAATGTCTGTTTTGTTTTTAAAGAATTTGGTACAGCATAGCTATATAAGTGATTATCTGAGATATCTTAATTGAAACTGAAATTCTTCCATATAGATGCAATGGTTAAATGCTGTTTGCCTTTTGTGACATTGTATGTTCAAAATTTCAAAAAAATGTCAGATTGCACAGATATTGTTTAAGATGACATAACTTTTACTTAGAAAGATTCACAAGCTAATTTGGTTGAGCACTGTTGAGTTTGTACTGCATATAGAAAACTTCAATTCATATGTTATCTGAGGAATGGCTTCATTTGCTTGCTTTCAACTTTTTTTTGTCTTTTCTTGAAAATGTAATTTTAATAACATTTGTTTAAAAATCCTTAAAATGCCTTGCTTTCAAAATAATAATATATCAAAAATTATTATAATACCATAGCTACTAATATCATTGTAGTAACCTTGTAAAGTAGCTGGATTAATTGGATCTCATTTACTCTCTTTAGATCAGTCAAGCATTCATGAAACCAACAGATTTAAAATTAATCTCAGGATGCTGCTGAATAAAATTCATCTTATTTAATAGTAACTCTGTGGCCTTTGAAAAATGAGGTGACCTCTGTTTAGGCTCAAATCAATCATTATATCCTTTTGGGCAAGCTCAAAAAAGTAAGATTAAGAGGCATGGTTTTGTGTTGCTTCTCCTCATTCTTTTAGAGCCAATTCCAGTCAGTGTTTGTGGTGAAAATAGATCTAATCCTAGAACCTTCCTTTGTGTGATGCTATACAGATTCACATTCTCTTTTCTCCTAATTCACATGTACTTGAAGTTGTTGAGATCCAGTTACATGAGTTAAATATCATCAGTATGCTGATGTTATCCACAATATGTTTCAGGCACTGCTTAAACACATAATACTGTCAAAATTCTGCCTCAAGATCTTAAGGCTATGGGAGTTTGAATATGGGGAGGAACAGAGCAAGGCTCAATCTTAGCAAAACCAAGAGGCTACAGTTTGGAGGCCAACAGATGTGTGCATATAGTGTGTATATTCAGGAGAATTGCGTGATCAAACATTTCTTGGGCTGCAGAACTTCAGGCTGTATTTCATGTATTTCAATAGCCCTAAGATCCAGGCATATGGAAAACTGTCATCAGAAAGAAAGAAAATACTAAACTTCTTAGTGATGTGCTCATTTCTATATAGAGCATTCAAACATGAAATTTCCATTTACTCTATCATTAGCAGGAAGGAAAAATATATTGTTTCCCAAGTCAGGAAAACACACTAATAGTAAACAATAACCGAATCAAGGAACTACCAAGATGACTTCAACCAACTGATGGGGTGAGCCTCTGGTATATAAAATAAGAACAAACCCTATCCCCTGCTAGCACTGTGTGTTACCTAGTTTGGTAATGAAACAATCTGTAAGGAAAAAACCAACCTCAAATAGCATCAAGGACCCCACAGTATATAGTTTCTTTGTGCAGTAGGTAATATGACCTTCAATTCTCAAATGTATAGCTTATATAATTTTATTTTGACTGCAAGAAAAACCAAAGATTAGTTATCAGCTATGTCCTTTTCTTTTACAAAATCTATATTGTAAGGCAGACTTGAAAACTCTTCCCTTCACACCATGTTTGGTTTTATTTAACAATTCAGCCTGAAAATTATTATAGTTTATATTTTAAATAGTCCTCTTATCATATTGAGGAATCCTACGTAAAACTGTGCTTTCTTTGTTAGTCCTGTAATCAAAGTTCAGGAGGCTATCTGCATTAAAATAAATTCTATACATGATAAACTTTCAGCACTTCTCTACTTCTGCTCTTATAAAAACCATCAGTATTCAAGCATAGCAGTCATAGGAGATCCTGCAATACTTTGTTTGAAATAACCAAAGTTTCAGATGATTTTTTTACCACTTTATAATTCAAGTCAGCCAAAGATTAAATCTTTACATATTCATAAAGAAACTATTCCCACCCTCCTTCTTATCAACAAAAAAATCAGGATTGCTTACAAGACTTGTGTTAACCCACAGGAAATTCCATACCCAGGAAGAGGTAGTATTTCAACTGCTGACATCAAGAAGCTAAAGCTCTTTTCTAGGTAGGTGGTCTTTCAAAGCACAACTTTCTGTGGATTCCTAACAATGGGTTGTTTTCTTTTTCTAACCCTGTGAAACCAGGCAAGCTGATAATCTGTTCTTCAATGAAGCCTTTGTAGAATTATGTCATGACTGAGCATAGAAACCAAATGTGGGATCGGAACATCCAGTATGATATGCGTATTAGTGCAGTCATACTAATTGTAGTAACTGTGAACTAGTTTTGCTTCCATACAATGACAGATTTGTCACTAGAATTCCAGCAACTCTTGTTCTATAATGTGATTTATATAATATCTTACACTGCCTTTCACTGCAGCTTTTATGATACAGTACATATAAAATAAAAATATATGTACAGACTGTTCTATATGTAAATGGTTGAATCCTAAACTACAGTTCTGATTGGTCCAGATAAGTGAGAAGTGGATTGGTTCACTTCAAAATATATGGACAGACTGTTTCATATTGTAAATCGGTTGAATCCTAAACTACAGTTCTGATCTGGTCCAGATACAGTGAGAAGTGGATGTTCACTACGGAACCCATCCGCAGAGCTGCTGAAAGCGCACAATTTAAAGAGAATGCCATAGTTGAAACAGCAGCCCGCAGGCACAGCCTGTATTAAAAGGCTGGCCTCGCTTAGCAGCCGAAGTGTTCTATTCCGACCTACTGTTGAATAAACTTTTGTGTGGAACCGAGTTTCTACCCGTGTGTTTGTCGAACAAGACACTGGTCGACGAGGATGGGATCGTCTGAACGCAAAACCTGAAACAAAAAACCCACGGTGATAGAAGGCCAGACGCCAGAAGTGTCTGGAAGCCAACCAGCCGCCCGCACCTCATCGCAGCGATGATGGAATTGGAGTCATAGCCAGATCGCTTCCAAATGTATCTGGAAAGCAATGAATGGATGAATCTCGGAGACACGCAAGCGAGCTGTATTCCTCACTCCATTGCGGACAACGGTGTTCAAAATGGCCAAAACCCTTGCGAAGCCCCGAGACGTTAAACAGCTAACGTGCGCAGAACTACAAGAATCGCTCAAAGCACACTACGCTCCAGGTATGTCAAATTAGAAAGCGGCATGAATTTACCGCACTTAGGACCAGCCGAGAGCGGGAGGGGAGACCGTCGCGATTTCGTGGCTGCTCTTAAGGCATAGGTGGTGAGTGCGATTTCATAGAACGATCGACGAAGGGATGATGGGATCGCGTCGTATAGGGGTGCAGAGACATGTTACAGCGAAATTAAGCGTTTAAACAGCCAATGTCACTGTGACCGACAGCAATCGCGGAAGCCATGGCCGCAAGCGCAGCAAAGCATCGGCGGTCACAATGAGAAAATGAACAAATGAGCGAAAACACTGCAATACGAGAAAGGAAGCAGGCCTACCACACCACCATTTCGAAGGTCGAGGAGATGGAAACCGAATAACGAGGAACGACGAGGATCCACCGTCTGCTCGGCAATAAAAAAGAGCGGCAAAAGAGGAATTGGCGGGATATGCGCTGGCTGCGGAGAAACCCATGGCCTTGACGCCGAATGCATGCATTTCTCGATGCCTATCTGCAGGACTGTAAACGCGCCACGATGAAATCTATGAAAGCAAAAAAATAGCGCGGACGCAGAAATCAACGAGACCGGGCCGCGCGGCCGAAGACGCTCCCGCGCCGAAACAACCGCCCCCGAGCACCGCAACCCCCCCGCCCGCGCAGCCTAAACGGCGGAGAAGAAGTGGCAACAAGGAGAGCCAATACAACCAAACCGTCACTATAGAAAGCCTCAGACGGAAAGCGCAAGAAGTTAAGTGACTGTAACAATCGAAGGGAAGCCCTGTACGATGGAGGTCGACTCCGGGTCCTTCTTTCGATGGTTTCTTGGATACCATAACAAAAGCTGGCTCCAGACTCAATCCAGACATACAAACAACCTTTGATCTAAAGGATATCAGGGAACGGAATCCTGTAATGTGGCAGGAATTTTTGGTTCACTATAAGAACATGTCAAAAGACTGCCGCTACCATCTTCGACCGGACAGAGCAAGCCTCCTGGGCATCGAATGGTGTCGCACCCTGGGCATCGGGATGACGCGGGGTCGAATCGAGAACTACAACGCAGTTGGAAGATGACTCATCCGCGAATTTCAAGACGTTTTTGATGGTCACTGGGCAAGTATCGGGAAACCCTTATTTTCTTTAGCTAGATCCCAAATAGCCCAAGAAGATTAAAAGCGCAGACGAGTCCCTTTTGCAATAAGGCAAGATAGCGGAACAACTTTCGACATAACTAATAGCGCCAGGGGCGTTTGAACGCTGTGGACCATGCCAAAGTGGAAAGCCTATTGTTACTACCCATTAAAACCTGACGGGGTCTCCATAGAATCGTGGTGACTATAAAGGGCACCCTGAACCGATGCTTACAACAAGCGCATTACCCCAAGTGCAGTAGTCCAACATTTGCTCCACCTCTGGGCAAAAGGAAAGTTTTTGCTAAACTGGACTTGGCGGCAAGCCTCATCAGCAACTCCCAGTTGGACGCAAGAGACAGCAGAAGCGAAACCAGGAGTCACACACAAGGTGCATTCAAATGCCACGCTCAATTTGGAGTAAGGGTGGACCGGGCGTTTTTCAAGTTTGATGAAACGCCTCCTTAATGCATGAAGGGTCGTTCCTATTGCGACGACGTCTTATCTCTGGCCAGAGATGAGACTCATTACAAAAAAAAGACTGCACATGAAGTACTAACCAAAATTAGGAATCTGGCTTAAAGTAAAAAGGAAAAATGCTGTCCTAATGAAAAAAAAGCGTTGAATTCTTGGACTCTAATGACGTGAGGGCATCCACCCACAGATAAGAAATCAAGGCAATACAAGAAGCACTCGACACCGAGAAACAAAAAGAACTACAAGCCTTTTTAGGACTCTATTAATTTTATCATGTATTTCTCAAACCAAGGCGCCTATAGCTGACCGTTAGCAACCGTCTTTTAGATAAAAAAGCAAACTGGAACATGGGTATGCAAAGAAGGAAAGGCTTTCGCAGAATATAAAATAGTTGCTAACATCACAGAACGTTCTCATCCATTTAGCAACACCCTTTAAGAGTGACCTCCATGCACGCTTCGACATCTATGGAGTACGGTCGTCCTAAGCCACTCAACTTCCTGATGGCAGAGAAGCACGCCGTCGCATATTATTTAGGACTCATATCAAAGGACTGAATGAAATTACAGTCAACTGGACAAGTGGAAGCTAGCATAGCGCTGGAGTATAAATGCTTCGCACGAATATCTTACGGGCGGGCTTTTTCAAATGTGTAGCGAGTAGCAAACGCACTGAATGGGAATGTTTGGCGGGAAACAGAGCCACGCCTATACATACCTGTCACAAGATATGTCACGATGGTCGAGTTCCTTGCGACCGTATTCCTATACTCTGACAACAGTTCGACCAGGGAACAAATTATCCCATGGACAGCTTTGAAGCAGAGCACCCCTACCAACCCCTGAGTGAAGACCGCGGCCCAGCAATGGACATTCGGGCGAAAGTAGGAGACGTTGTCCGATCTACCCATCTCTGTGCCTATGATTCGTCAGAGAGAGCAAATGCTAAGTGATCATTGACTGCCCGCTATTTCTCGGCCTGGGTAGGTAAGGTTGCGGAGACACAAAAACTGAAACTTTTTAACGTGTCCCGTCGCAGGACAGAGACTAACTGTCTATTCTAAGGCTGTTTGTCTGAGGGGAGATCGGGTGGTCATCCGCCAAGTTGCAGCCCAGAGTACTAGGGTGTGTTGCCGAGGGTCACCTGGGATGTTAAAATAAAAAGCCTGGCAGGACTATGTGTGGTGCCAGGTATTGATAAGGACAATGAGAGTATGTGGTGAGCCTTTCATAAATCCAGGAATCAGACCTTCTCGCTCCAAAAGCACCATCAAGCGGACTGGGAGACCCCTAGGTGGACCGTGGTCGTAGAATCATGAGAGTCGCGGGTCCAAACTCAGGGGCGATACTTCTGGTTTGTCGTTGACTGGCCTACTCAACATGGGCTTAAGTATAAGGATCATGCCATCCGAACACAACAGAGAAACATAATAAAAATAACTTCGAGAACCTTTTCGCACCCACCGGCTACCAAGACGTTCTGTTCGACAATGGGACCACAAATTAACGAAGCTTGCAATTCGGAGCCAATACTAGCCTCCCTAGTATCAGACTGCCCTAACCGCGCCGGCCGATCCGGCTTGCAAACGCAGAGCGAGAGAATTGGTCGATTTCACCAATAAGAAGGGCTAGAAAGTAAATCGGCCATTAGGGGATGTTCAACAATAAAGTAAACCGTTTTATCACACTCCAGCACATAACGCGCAGTTACAGTTACTAACAAAGTCTCCCGGCGGAGATTACTTAATTGGACGAAAGCATTACGATCACACCTAGACAGACTATCCCAAATTTTACCCAGAAAAATCCCCCGCTGATCCTGCCACAAATTTTGGCAATTCGAAGATATGGCGACTTGTATACGCAGATAGAACTTCACAGGTGAACCATGTGTGTACCTGAGGACAAGATTACGCCAATTACAGGCCCCAAATCCTACCGTTTAACGGTAGAGCGATGGCAGGAGTGGTAAGCGGACATAGACGCGAGCTCATCGAATATGAGAGGACCACAAGACACAACAACCAGCGCCGACAATACCGATAAACTCAAACCAGGGTGGGGGGGAAAGGCGGAAGTTAAGTAAAAGAACCTGTTTAAAACTAAAACAAAGAGTCTATCACGAAACAAAAAGAGCAAAATAAAGACTCACTGTTTGAAGAGACTTGCGAAAGCCCATAGAAGGGGCAGCCCAGGCCAAGCTCGACCTGCCAATGGAAAACGGGTTTGGGAGTGCAAAACCACCGCCTAAGCACTCGTGTGCGGTAAAATGGCTGACCACCCTTCCAGACGGTCTCCAGAGCGAAGATCGGAAGACACAGCAGCCCCATCCGAACCGGTCGAAGTGCTTCCAGGAACTGACCGCCGCAAAGGTCTAATCAGTTCGGAGAAGCCCCACCTACCTGGGTGACTATGTACTAGTAGGACTGAACTAGAGGGAGGGGTGTTTCTATATGTAATGGTTGATCCGCTAAATTACAGTTTATCTGGATTAGTCCAATAGTGAGAAGTGAGTTGGTTCACGAGGAACCAAGTCCAAGAGGTGCTGAAGGTGCGCAAATTAAAGGAATGCCATAGGTTTGAAAGGCAGCGAGGCCAGCTGGTATAAAGTGCTGCCTCTACGGCTGCAAGCCAAAGTGGTCCTATGCTATTCCGACTACTGTTTGAAATAAACCTTTTGTTGTTGGAACCCGGTCTACCTCGTGTGTTTTCGAACAAAACACAGACGTTGGTCATTTCTGACCTAAAAAAAATGTTAAAGCTCTCCCTATATTGTTCAATGAGGAGCGGGGGTGTCTGTCCCTAGATGCAGGAAAATGTATATATATTTTATTGTTATCTTAGACCTTAGATTATATCCATGAGGGTTATAACAACCAACCATGAGTTGGTTGTTATTAACAACCAACTATAAAGCCAATTAACACACATTTGACCCTTTCTCCAGTTGTTAAGAACAACATTAAATCATCTGTATATTATTCTGTACAGAAAAAGCAATGTTAGCCAATCTAGGTTACCATCTGTCATTGCTGGTTGCCTATATTGGCATTATAGGTTGCAATGAGGTAATCTCAAATTCAATGAATTTGTAAAAAATAATAAAAAGGTGGAATAAACAAATAAATTGCATATCCACCAGCCTTGAACTAACTGAATTCTGGATCATATAAAATGCAGTGTGGTATCAGTTTACAATTCACCGTAAATCAAATATTGCATTATTTGAACATGCAATAATAGTACTTACATTCCAAATTTTTACTGAGGTAAAAGTAGATTGAGACAAATGGTACATAAATACCTGAAGTGGAACCAAGACTCTTTTCCTCTTCCTATACATGGTGCATACATATATAAGGCTGGTTCTTGAAATTTTCAAATGAATGATTATGGAGTGCTTGGTACTCTTTGAGTTTGGTTCTTTGTTTACTGCAAGGAAATAACTAAGCTCAGAGAGCACCAGTCACTACACAGTTTAATCTTGAGCTACATACTATATATTCACTTCAGTTGGGGTAATATTCCTCCTGATTTCCAGGAAAGACAGCTTGTATGATCATTTAAAGTTAGCCAATGGACTTCATAGCTACTTACAGTGTAAGGAACCAAAAAGGGGGGGAAGCATTTGAAAGGACATATAATAAAATGAAATGTGAATAAAAATATGGAATATTCAAAAACAATAGGTTAACTCCAGTAACTTCACTACTAGCTTCAACTTCACTGTCAAACACTTTGATAGTGAAGATCACCTACTAAGATATATAAGATGGGTGATTTGGAGCCAGTTGTTCTCTCTCAGTTCAATCCACCTCCAAGGATGGTTGTGGTGGGATAAATAGGAGGAGGAAGGTATGTTGAATATGTTCACTGCCTTGAGTTATTTGTAAAATAAATCTATTTGTAAAATTTGTAAAATGAAAGTGTCATAACAAATAAAAAAATAAAATTACTATTGTTCTTGAAATATGACAGAGATAGATCAAATGAAAAATAAGGTAGGTATAAATGATCATAGTACAGAGTTGTGAGGAAAATCAATATAATTTACTCTAGAATATAATTTAAGATAATTTTGGTATAAAAGGTTTTATAGATGATATATAATTTTGTTAATAATTATCAAAGAATCCAAATAATGTAAAAAAATTTGTAGACATCATAACAAAGAAGGAAAATATTATATATGATGGTTACATAAAACAAAACCTTGAAATACTAAAATAAATACATCAACAATATTTTTAAAAATCCTAAAAGTTAATTTAGAATTAAAACTTTGAATATTTTAATGTGTATCATCACAGAAAACATAAATAAAAATATCACAATTTATTAAGACATATATTTATAGCTGTAAGAATAAATTTGACACGCTATTGAAAGAAAGGAACTTTGCTAACCATATGGGATTTGGAGATCAGCATCAGAAAATAGGTAGCAACTACAAAATTGATTGTGCATATCTCTAATACAGGTCAAACCAAATTTAAGCAGGAATGGCTGCCTTATATTTACACATAACACAGCAGGCAAACTTAGACATTTAAAATATTTATTTTCGAGGAAATAAATCATCAGACCAATGAAATAGACAAAGGAGCTTAGGTAAATACTGCAATGATTTCAGGTTTAACATAAAATATAAATATCTAGGTTATGGTCAGATGTTGAGAAAACAAGCAGAAAAGGAAGGAAGGAAGGAAGGAAGGAAGGAAGGAAGGAAGGAAGGAAGGAAGGAAGGAAGGAAGGAAGGAAGGGTGCTGTGCCACAAAACAAAATGTGTGGGTTATCCAAAAGCTCCATGCTAATAACACAGGATGCTAAATCTGTCATACAGGTCACAATTTATTTTGTACTGATTTACAGGGTCAAGGCAACTGGCAGGCCCATGTTCTCTCTCTTCTTTCCCAGTGTTACACAGGAATCCCTCGGGATCCTGGAAATGGTTCCTCTGGCCTTTGAAAAAGTTCATGGCAGCAAAGGAAAACATTTAAGAACGATGTTTAATTCTTACTAGATACTTGTAAAAAGATAGAAACAGCTTACACTGAACATGCTGTGAATTGATATTATTACAGAATTGTCACTGTTTACAAAAGAGAAGAAACTAATTATAATGGTGCCAAGGTTGTGTGTGTTCTAGCATGTAATGAATCAGACTTTAAAAGCTTTGTTCACTGTGAACAGGTTAAAGAGATAAGAATTTAATTCATTTTGACACACTGGGAGATAATAGAATGCAGATGTGTTTAATTCCAATTTAATCACACTATTTCAGCCATTTATTTATTATGCTTCCAAGGTTTTTTCATGTACCTCTGACATTCTTTATTATGTAGTTTTTTCGGTGTAATTTGAAAATAGACCTTGCAATATAGACCTTGGCATTTCACAGCTCCCAGGCAACACCTGGCACTTTGGTTGTTCCTGTCTGGCAGCCTGAGGTCAATCAGAAATTAAATAGGGCTTTAACGGCAGAAGTACCAACAAGAGACAAGTTAACAGCTTTGGTAAATCCAGCCAGTAGGCCCATCTCATGCTTAGGAAGACAGATGGACAGTCCTTCTTCATGCATCAGTCCCTCCTAAGGCCAATGAAGGCCCAGTAGATGATCCCTCGTATGCCATGCAAGCAATAGAACTGTGTTCCATC
>BHFT01001677.1:0-24378 GCA_004320025.1 Laticauda laticaudata
TGCTTTTGACATGCCAGATCTGTTCCTAATAAATCAATTGGAGAGATAACATCTTGGAGTGATTGATATCATGGATATTTTCTGGATGCTTGACACCTGTTCTGTAAAAATAAATTATTAGTCCTCTAATAATTTTTGGAATAGAAATACACTTTTCTTACATTATTTCCCTTTTTCCTGAACAGTTTTATGTAATTTTATCACTTATTACCTCATATTCCATACATAAATTTTAATTTATATTAACTCTTCCTAGTATGTGTTATTTGAATGCATTTTCCTTTTAAAATATATATTTTGATGCAATTTTCTCCAAATTCTACCAAGCATGGATTTTCTGTTGAAGACTGGCCAGTGGCAGTACATCTATGCCATGGTATAATCTACTTTTGCAGATAATAGAACTGTGGGAGATTTGTTTTACTTCCCTTGTTTGAATTTTCACTGTACGAGCTAGTGCAAACCAACATCAAAGGAGTTGAGGCTTTTAAAAACAATCTTTGACTATTTCTTTAGTTTCCACAGGGTTCAGCCAGGACTATTTTCTGTCTGAAGAGGAACCATATTGGCAATATAAATGTTAGAATCACAGTTCTGAAAATTTGGTTCTTTGACTCCTATACTTGATTCATCTGCTTACCCTTTCCAATAGGCTTGAATGGTTTAAGGTTGTATAGAATCTCCAATGGAATGAGAATCAGTGTCTCCACTAAATAATTGAAGTCAAGTTGAAACTAAATTTATCAATTAAAAATAGCAAACAGGAGAAAATATTTTACTCAAACTTCTTCAAACCTCCAAATAAGTTACCCAGACTTATTCCACATATCAAAAGATAAGGTCTGCAAACATGAACAGAGTTAATTAAATTAGGTCTCCCAGTAGAACTGCATGTTCACAAGAATAAACATCATAGGTGATCTACACACATGCACATACACCCCCCTCGTGTCACCCTAGAATCAGCACATAGACACTTCCACCCCAGCAAAGGTTTCCCTGTAAAAATCTGTTGCTATACCCCATTTCTCTGGAGCAGACCTGTGCTGTCCAGAAAGTTTAGAGTTAATGGGATTTGGGATAGTTAGTTAGGAACTGAGAGCTGTCCCCTTAAGGGAATGCATCATGGTAAATGTAGTTAANAACTGTCCTCTGTAATGTACAAGAGCAGATAGATAACCCCACAAAGCATCCATACAAAGTCTTTTTATTGATTCATCAGGCATTTTCAAGATAACTCACAGTTATGATGAGATTCTTCTTAATGTCCAATCCTTTGCATATCTGTCTTTCTGGGTAAAAAGATGGTTATCTCTTATCCCTTTCATCCCATATCATAGAAACGGTAGGTAGAGATGTTACCATGAGGCTGTGTTCAGGCAAGACTGAAGAAACCTCCCCCAACCCACCAAGGGTCAATTCAGTGACCAATCATGGATATAGATGTGACCACATGACATGAACTACATTTCCCAGGATACCTTAACTACATTTACCATGATGCATTCCCTAAAGGGGACAGCTCTCAATTCCTAACTAACTATCCCAAATCCCATTAACTCTAAACTGTCTGGACAACACGAGTCCTTAAAGGCAACCCGGCTTGAGTTGGAACCCCAAATTGCTCTTCAGACAGAATTGAAGTCCACACCCCTGGGAACTGCTAAGGCTGAGACACACTGGTTTTCCAGCACCAATAAAATAATTAATTGGAGATTGGATCCATTCTCAACCATCCAAGCCCTGGGTGATTTTTCTCTTTCTCTGTCCATTTTATCTCACAGGGTGATGGTTGTAGGGATAAAATAAAGGGAGATCTCAGTATAAGCTGCCTTGAACTCCTGGAGGAAAGGTGGGCTATAAATAAAGCGAATAACAGAAATAAAATACTCCCTTTCTATATGTGATTGTGACCTGGGCAATTAATACCAACTACTTCATCATTTCCCCATGCTAACAAATCTTCACAAATGAGGCAGAACATATCCAAAGCTTGGGCTTGTTCTGTTTTATTGTCTCTCCCATTTGATTGAGAAGTCTTGCTTTTCACAACAACATGTTATTGCCATCTCTGTCAGCTCGCCCACTATCATCCAAGTAGGAGGAATTAGGCTATAAAAATCACTTCCTCCTCCTGTCTCCCATCACAATTGCTGGCTGAATGCCCCACTGTCCCACGTTGCTGGGAGTGAGCCAGAGTGCAGGTTCATACAGGTTCTATTTAATCACCATTGGAATGTAACAGATGACCTCAATGGGGAAAAGAGAGGGTCACCACTGCAACAGCAGCATTTTTCCTTGCTCACTGCTACACTGGCACTTGCCTGAGAGGCTTTTCTAGCCCAGTAGATACTAGCTGATTTTCTATCAAAAATGCATTATGTGTCTTTTAGAAAAATAACCTGCAATAACTAAATGAGGGCAATAACTTTGTGATATGCAGATGTCTCTCCATGACCAGATGAATAACTATTTCAGGGGGAATTTAGACTTAGGAAATGTGAGGAATTTAGAGTTAGGAAATGGAGTAATCTTTCTCGTTGGCAATTGCATTGATGCATTTACATCATAGGAATACGAATTATGCAAATACCAAGAAGGAAGCATAGCTAGAACATGCTGATTGTCTTCTATAAGAGCTTTAATATTTAATAACTTGCTTCCAGTTGTCCTAGAATCTAGGTCAGAAAGAAACAGTAAGACAATACAGATCAAAAAAAGAAAAAGAAGAAAAAGAAGACGGGATCACAATACAAGTAAGAAAAGTTAAATTTCCTCTTCTGCCCTTTGCAGTATTGTTAAGTATCAGTTCCTTTTCTCTCAACAAAAGTACATTTAGCACTGTCTAGTTTGATCTGTTCTGCATTGTGAAAGCTTAAAATGACATCAGGAATCAGCAGTCATTCCTCTCCTTCAACTATCTGACCTATTTGCATACACAAAAATTCTGATTTTACACCCACAGGTGGGTAAAAGAGCCATACTCAAAATCTCCTACCATTTGATGAACTCTTTTGCAACCATTTTGCAAAACTTCCAGTGCTGTGCTTCAGGCCCCAGTTCAAGACCTATATCCCAAAGTTTGTTTCATGCTAGCGTAGGAGTTGCATTCCTGCGGCTATAATTATTTCTTTTATGCTTTATTTCACAGTGTTAGTTACCTGTCATGTATTTTTAAATTAGAGACAGCCTTTGAGCTGGGTGTAGTCACAGAAATTTTAATAATAATGCAGGAGCACAAAAGAAGGACCTCAGGATGGAACAGGGGTGAGGGAAGAGTGCTAGTTAGCATTGGTCAAGAAATTGCAATTGCATCAGTCTCCCTTAAAATGAGGGATTCTATCCATTCAAGAGGCTGGAAATTCCTTCCATAAGGCAAAGAATTAACTAATCATGAGTATAGTTTAAGGTAAGCAGAACACACACACAAAAAGGCCTGCTTTTCTGACATTCCTACAAGATTCCCATCAGTCATTTCTTCTCTTTGCTCACCCATTCCAGAAGGAATCTAAATGATTCACAACCAAAGATAATCTACATCTCATCTACATCCTCCCGGGTTGTAGAATCCAGAGATTTGGGACAATGGATATTAAGAAAATAAATAAAGCACTAATATTAGGATGCTAATATTTTAGCAGCCCAGAAGCACCTCTTGGGAATTTTATTTTTCACATTGCAATAAATATTTCAAGTAATAGAGAATGAAAAGTCACCAGTCAGTAATGATGGGGAGGGGTGGGGGGCAAGGGATGAACTTAGAATAAGTTTGATAGAACAATAGAATTTATCTGCTGCTTATTTTTAATCTGAAGGTATTCCCCCTCCCCCCCCTTTTTAAGTTGATTATATTTTTACTCGGCTCCAATGCCAGTGATTGTTTTAAAAATTGCATCTATTTAAATCGGAGCTGCACTAATAGGCTTTTTCTTTAAAAAAATATACAACAGTAAGAAAACCATTACCCATTTCTAGAGGGGAGAAATACATCTTTCAAGATGGTTATTTATTACTTTTGTTCAAAGAGATTTATACATAATAACTGTGCTTTCCTCATTTCACTCCTACCCGTTGACCTCTAGTGACATCATTATTTACTTTGCCTGTCAGTGTTGCATATCTTTGTTTCTCCATTCATAAATTATTTCCATTTTGTACTCAAAATCTGTAGTTTAAACTGAAATACATAGAGGCAGTCCTCGACTTATGACCACAATTGAGCCCCAATTTTCCATTGCTAAGTAAGGCAGTTGTAGGGCTGGGATTCCAAAGGTATAACAACCAGTTCAGTGATTGTGGGCACTCCGCATTTCAAACAGCAATAATATTTACCTACTATAGCAGTCCCTGTGAAGAAAACAGCTGAGGCGTGCCAAACCACTCTGCTGTGCTCTAAACAAAGGAAGTAAAGGACAGGAAAGAGCAGGGGCAGGTGGGCCCACATGCTCATTACAGTAAATCAGTTTGGAGACAGCTAATCTTCAGAGCAAGGGGTTCACCAGAACCAGTCTAAACTGGTAGAAGCCCATTCCTGAGCAGTTGTTAAGTGAGCTCATTTTAAGACCTTTTTTGCCACCCTCATTAAGGAAATCATTGCCGTTATTAAGTGAATCCTGTGTCATTAAGTGACTCTGCTTCCCTCATTGACTTTTTTGTTGGAAGCCAGCTGGGAAAGTTACAAATGGTGATCACAGGACCCAGGATGGTTCAACTGACATAAATACACGCCATTTGCCAAGTGCTTGTATTTTGATCACGTGACCATGGGAATGCTGCAATGGTCATAAGTGTGAAAACCAGTCATAAGTCACTTTTCTCAGTGCCATTTAGTGAATAATCACTAAATGAATGGTTGTAAGTTGAGGACTATCTCTATTCGCTTATTAAATGAGCAGGGGAAAAGGAATATATTAATTTTCAGACAAAACATACATTTTAAAATATATGTTACCCTGATTCTAATTTTAACCTCCATTTGGATTCAGAGAAATGTGAAATGAGGAAAATTCCTGTATTCCAGTCTTCAGAAGATGCAAAGGAGAAGCGAATTTTTACCTTTCCTTACGAAAATTGTAATTGAAATTCAGTGCAAATGTAATTTTTAGTAACTGAACATACATAACTTACCAGCAGCCATAAAAATGAAGCTCAACTGCAATTCCATCTAAAATATAAAATTTATTTTAAAAAATAAGTATGTGCAAAGATGATTTGAAGTCACGTGGGTTGTCCTGCTTTCAAATCTCAAACACTTCAACAGAATAATAACAGAATAACAGAGTTGGAAGGGATCTGCAACCCTCTACAGAAGCAAAAGACACTATACTATTTCAGACAAGTGGCTGTCAAATCTCTTCTTAAAAACCTCCAGTAATGGAGTGCCCTCAACTTCTGAAGGCAAGCCATTCCTCTGGTTAATTCTTCTCACTGATAAGGAAAATTAGCACTAAGAGCTAATGCAGCACTGGTGAAGTTTATTCAATAGATTGGACCTGCAAAACTGTGGAAGGATTTGACTGATCTTTTGGACTTTCTGTTTTTAATGTTTTTAACATGACTTAGTTTTATCACCTTTGCTAACTATAGACTCTTTGGTAGAGTGTTTAGAGAGATGCAGTGAGAAAGAGACTTCTTGTTTATTCTAGTCTATTTTTCCCATTCATCTTTCATTAGCTCCCAACCTCTTTGTCAGACATATAGTATAGTGTCTCAATATCTATGTTATCTATTGTTTTTCAGTTTTCCTTTTTCCTTTTCAGGGTGGTGGTGGGACTTTAATTTTCTTCACTCTTTCCAACATTAAAATAAAAGAAAACCTGTTTCCTTTTACTTTCCATCTGCCTTTGTCTTGTCTTGTACTAAGTCAGTGAATCTTTATTTTGTGGATCTGAGATAATTTACTTCCTGTTCAGTTTCACTGTGGAGGTAGCACTCTTTCTGCATTGCTTCAAGCCATAACTTCTCCATAGACTGTTCACTGGACAACTGGAGACCACTGTGCTGGCCTTTTGCCTCCGACAAATAACTTTATCCTTAGATATCTTTATGATGTTCTAAGTTTTTGCAACTAGTATGCATACAAAAGTATGCTTTCTTACAGTTGGTTATTCTTAAGATAGCAATAGCACTTAGACTTATATACCGCTTCACAGTGCTTTACAGCCCTGTCTAAGCAGTTTACAGAGTCAGCATATTGGCCTCAACAATCTGGGTCCTCATTTTACCCACCTCGGAAGGATGGAAGGCTAAGTCAACCTTGAGCTTGGTGAGATTTGAACTGCCACATTGCAGGCAGCTGGCAGGTAGCAGAAGTAGCCTGTAGGGCTGCACTAACCACTGTGCCACCATGGCTCATAGATGCTATAAACTGTTTTGTTGGTTTTGTCTCCACCTAGAAAGTGTGATTTGCAAAACTCCCTACGGGCAAGATGTTTATGATAGTTTCCAAAACACTGATCCAAAGTGGAGAGTTCTGAATAGCATTGCTAACTTATGCAAGAAATATCTCACATGGAAATATGCATGAAATAATATTACATATTTGGAAATGTAATGTAATATTTAATTACAGCAATGTGACTTTTAGTGTATAATTTCCTTATGGCCTGGCTTTATTGCTCTCTGCTTACAAGTGTATATCACCTATGCCTACTTTCTTCAAGGTGATAAGAACTTCATTAACAGAGAAAGAAGAATCTGCCCATTCCCCACCAAGGAAAAGCTGTTGTGCAGAGGAAAAATGCTTATTGTATCACTTGGGAATAAATCACAACCTCTAAAATCACAATTCAGCACAACTGAAGAAACTTAAATCCTTTATTAAAACACAGAATTGAGAGGGTAGCTCTTCTATTGGATGGTTGCTAAAATATTCGTTCCTCCAGAGAAATGATCCCTTTGAGTTCACCAGTAGACAGGTTGTGAAGGAACTGTTCCTGGGAAGAAGAGCTCATCTCAAGGAAAATAAATCTTCGGAGCTCTGTAGGGAGCCCAGGTGCCATGGGATATTTTATCATCCCTCTGTAAACCTAGCACGGTGTCCCTGCCTGTTTATAATGAGCACAAGGACACGAAGACAGAGCGGCTGGCTGCATATGCATCATGTAAATCTATCAATTTCATTGCCAAATTTGAACAGTTCCAGAAAGGTCAGTTTGTGCGATACAGGCTCAGCCTGCTCTATTGACAGACATGGAGAGCTACCCATATTCTGTTTGTCTGTCGTGCGATGTATTGAAAGAGGATTTTGCTGCATATTGCCAAATGTATTTAAACATGGAGCCACTCTACAGTACATGCAAAAGGCTTATCTGACAATATTTCTAAGCTTAGAGGAAATGAGATGGCAAGTAATGGGGGAAAGGTCTGAAAATAATCTCTCTCTCTTCCTCCCCTTTTTCTTCTTCTTGTGAATATGCCTCCACACTGAAGACAACATGGTGTGAATTTATGGGGTTTTTTTCTCATTAAAAAAAAGCATTTTATGCAAATTCAAAGAATAATTTTTCCCCAGATGATGTCATTGTGCATTCCAAATAAAACTGCCTCTCTCATTGCCTCCCCCATGCCAAATAATAGCAAATACAACAAGATGTATAGAAAAGCAACATGTCAGGTAGCTGTTATGAGAGAACCCTTCTTTCCAATATACTTGCTTATATGTGATGCAGTTTCCTTTGTCTTCTATTTTACATTTACACATACTTGATTTTTGAATGGTGCCATTCAGAACAGCATACCTTGCATTGCACTGCAATATATATATATATTTAAAAAGGGTAATTTTATCATATAACTGCATTTCACTATATTATTCACAGGAAGTGTGAAATATTCTCATTAACATATTGGACAAGCAATTTTTCCATATCCTTACTTAACATTTTAAGAGTAAAGTACACAACATTTTGGTGGCCATGGATGATCCTTTTAGGGGCAGAATGAGATATATAACAAGGGCCTCATAAGGCAGAGGTGGCTATATGGCATCATATATAGACCAGGGTTTTCTATTTTTTTTTTCTATACTTTCTTAAAAGATATTACTTTTTTGGTTTGTTTATTTAGAATATGTGGCCTCTATTTTGGGGCTTTTTCTACAGTATTCAGGTATTTCTCACAATGTTGCAGTCAAAATCTCTTGTAAAGGATTCATGTTGGGCCACTGTACACTTGGAGAAAAAAATGGTTTGGCCCCATTTTGGTGGTACATTGCACATCACCCCTCTAAAAACTACAATAAAGAGAAAATATACAGAGAGAAGAATATCCAAAGCCTGAACAATATTAAACAATGGTCCATATTACATAAAGGATAGAATGTCAAGCAGGTTTTAAAATGTACCATGTTTTTCTCATTCTGTATATGCTAGTATTTCTTTGCCGAGTTACTGTTACAGGCTAATTTATGTATTTATTAATTATTTAAGGTTTTTATCCTGCCTTTATTTTTGATCTGCTCAAGAACTAACAGAATGGTAGTACTGTGACCTTGGATCTCAGAATAAAAGATTGCACTTCTGCCTGAGTTGTTGACTAGCTGATGTACAAATTTTAACTTTGTGATGTTCAAAAGATGTAGAAGGAAGAAAGAAAAAATTAAAATAAGGAATAATTCAGAATAGATGGCAGCCTGTATCAGGCTTTTTCGCTGATTATAATGAGCTTTTACATGGTCAGTTAGCCAGTTATAGGCACAACAAACAGCTGATCAAAATATGAGAATTAGATTCTCTTTGGATCCGAATACTTGAAATGTATTCCCCAATGAAGTTTAAAATAACATGATTCTGATAAAAATAGGATGGCTGCTTTTCTATGCAGAAAAGCTGTTCCAAAAATACATTTTAGATAGCTATGTGCAGAATTCTATGCATATTCTATGGGGCTATGCAGAAAAGCTGGTCCAAAAATGCGTTCTAGATATCCAATACTACAATCGTTTACTGAGACCTAGTTTATATAAACCAAATTCTTCAGCTATTTCTCTGCAAATTTAGACCACAGGAAAACTGTATAATTATGTTTTGCATATCACTTTCAATATCACATTTAAAATGAACACCCAGACTGAAATTGAAGCTCTGAACATAAGATAATATTATAAGACCATATCACGCATGCAACTAATTTACCAATAGTGTTAGCTTCATAAACTTGAGTAAGTAAATGCTTCCCAGTGGCCTGTACAGGGGTCACAAGAATGAGTTAATTCAGGACTGTTTCTTAAAGTTGTATGCTGGGAAATGATTTCTTTTAAAACACATGTAGTGGTTCTTTCTGTGGGTGGATGTTCAGTTTTCTAGATGGGAAAAAGGTTAACTATGATTAGCCTCTATTAGTCTGTGGCCAGCTGGTGGTACTGATCCCCATCATTTGTGGCTTGTTTAAACAGGACTTTGTGATAGGTCTGCCTAAAGCCTTATCATTGTGGTTTGTGGTCAAAGAGACCAGCTGAAACCAAGTCACATCATTTTAAGGCTACTCCAGATGAGTTTTCATCCAAACCCACAAAATAGAGAGTAAGAGAGAAAAAAATAAACCACATGCCAACTGTTACACAAATTATTGAACAAGAGTTAAATTATATGGTTAGCTATTGGCACATTTCATTACAAAGCCTGCGTATCTTCTATTAAACTAATGCATTTAATTGTCCGCTTGGCCAAATTAACTATTTTAGTGCTACATATGAGGTTCATAAAATGCAAGAATGTTACTTTACTTTCTGTTTAATGCAATCCAATCCTTAGTCGGTAAAATATCTACATATTTAAGAATCAAGCAGACTGAATACCACAAATCAAATTGGGGTATTATAAAACTACTACAAAAGCAGACTATTAAAATAACCCTATTGACATTCCTGGTTATCCCAGAAACATAATGTACTCATATTCTAACAGCTGCACTTTGTTTTCAGAAGATACCCAACTGTCCAGCCATCAGCAGGGTCCCACTCCAATGGAGAGGTACCATTGAGAACAAATCTCTAATGTGTTCTTGCCATCTGTATTTGATGGAGCTGTCAGAAACAGCAAGAATGTACTTTGGGCAGCTGCATTGTTCCCAAATCAGCTCCATGTCCCAGTGTCCCATATCATCCCCCCTTCACTGGGTAAATAAACCAGTTTATTTCAGCTCAGCTCCATCAATCTGTGATGCATCAGAAATTGCTGTGAGTTCTGCTTGAAATGCTAAATATCTGTGGTGGTTGGCAGTGTGAATGCTCTAAATTGTGGAATCTTTCCCTTCATAGAGGTTTCGCTATGGTGGACTCAAGATACCATGTTATTCACCACAGTTCTTGTACTGATAGCAGAACATTCTCTTTTTTTCATATCACCAAATAAAATAGTGCAATCCAAAAAACAAAAACCATGCATTGGTTGGAGCTGCAGTAGCTATTTTTGTTAATGCTTCTCTGTGGTTTAGTTGGAGAGAACACTGGTTGGATCATTCTTAGGAGTTTGAGACTGACTACAATATGCTAAGGAGAAAAGCTATTTGGGTCTATTAAAGCTAGATTGTAGCAAACTGGATGAGCACTAGATGATAGTAAAGAGCTATTTAAAAAAAAAAAACTATTTGCTCCCATTTAACTGTTGAATTTTGCAACCCAGATGTGGTAAAGATAAAAAATTCTTCTGTCTTACAATCAGCAGAAGTAGCCTGCAGTACTGCATTCTAACCACTGTGCACCATGGAATGCTATTACCTTCCCACTAAAGTGGAACTTAATTATCTACTCATATTTGCATACTTTCAAACTGCTAAATGAATAGAAGCTGGACCCTGTCCCATGGTGCTCACCTCTGGAACCCAGGATGTTAGCTTTCCAGCTGAAAACTCAGTGTCTTTAACAACTGAGCCATCACACCTGATCATACACCCTGATATGTTAGCTCTAACAATATTCAGAGTTAATTTGATCTAGTGGTTAAGACCCAGTCTAGAAACCAGGAGACTGTGAGTTCTAGTCCTATCTGGGGCATGAAAGCCAGCTGGGTGATTTTCAGCCAGTCACACTCTCTCAGCTCAACTCATGTCACAAGGTTGTTGTGGGGAAAATAAGAGGAAGGATTGTGTCTGTTGGCCATTTTGAGTTATTAATAAAAATAGTAAAGGTAGGTATAAATAATAAATAAAAATGTATATTTGTCTTCAAGTACTTCAGTAGATTTGGTAAGTTGACGGTTGAGCATGTAAGAGTGACCTAAGCATTTTTTTTGCTTAACATAATTAGAATCTACTGTATCTCTTCTGCTGACCAGTATATTTGAAATGACCTAAAAAAATGAGTTCTTCCCTCCCATTCCCACAACATAAAATTCTCAATGCCATTTGCAACTGAAAACATTGAGAAGGAGAGAAATCCAGAATAAGATGGAATTTATTATCTTGGAGTTATCTCAGTTTTTCATTGCCAGCTGGGTGACCTTGGGCCAGTCACTCCCTTTTAGCCCAACTCATCTCACAAGGTTGTTGTTTTAGGGAAAATAGGAGGAGGAAGGTGTGATGGATATGTTCACCATCTCAAGTCATTGTAAAAATAATAATGATAGATATAAATAAAAATAAATAATCTCAATCTCATTGAGATCAATGAGATAAATATAGTCCTACCATCTCCCTAAATTATTTCAACTTACTTCTTTCAGTAAGGAAGTGGATGCAGATGACATTTGTTTAGCTAAGGTGAGGTAGACTATCACAGTTAATGGAATAATATTTTGGTAACCAAAGTCCATGGTAGCAATAAAATGTTACCATGGGTAACTGGCAGGGTTTTCATCCCATTAAACACAGACACACAAGTAGTTTTAAATAATGCAGTATATCTTACATACCTATTTGATTTCACTTCTAATGGGAAACAGTTCAATTCTCTTACCCCAGTTTCCTGGGGTTTATAAGGATTCTTAAAGAGGTGTGAACAATCACATGTGACTCCAAAGCTAAAAAACCATGGTGGTGCAGTAGTTAGAATGCAGTACTGCTGGCTAACTCACTGCTCACTCCAGAAATTCAATTTTGACCAGATCAAGGTTGACTCATCCTTCTGAGGTCAGTAAAATGATGACCCATATTGTTGGGAGAAATATGCTGAGTCAGTAAACCACTTACAGAGGGCGGTAAACCACTGTGCAGCTGTATATAAGTCTAAATGCTATTGTTGTTGCTATGAGGTCTACCTCAACATTATTCTGATAGGTGATTCAAACCGAAATATATGCAATAGGATGTTTTTTACATCCCTAAGTAAATTATCATAGAGTTGGAAGGGCCCTTTAGGTCACTGGGTTCAATTTTCTGGAACAATATCCAACATTTTAAATATGATTATATATGCATACCCACCTCATTTGGAATAGATAAGTTGATGAAGTCCTTCCTGACCTTTAGGTGATTAAACTTCTGCAGCTGTTTGAGAGCTTAATGTATTTGATGTCTGAAGGGCAGTATCCGTGTTTGATCATGCAGATCTGTGTACAAAGGTATAAGGGATGTAACTTCAGTGTTTTCATGTACAAAAGCTAGACCTACTTCAGTGCACATGACATTTAGGATGTCAAATCTTGATCTTTTCTATATATCATTGCAGTTGTCAAGCTGGCTATCTTACCATTCCTGTCTACAAACTTAAAGCATCTGATTTTCTCACTGTGAAATCAATCAAATCTGCATGTCATTGTTTGAAGCTCATCTTTCTCCAAGAATGCTGACAAATACTTGTCATGTTTGATATTTGAATTTCATTAAATCCAATGTTTTCATTCAAATGGCTATTTCAAATTTCAGATTTGGATGCCTGGTATACACAGATGAATACCTGCTCTCAGGAATTCAGTGACATATCTTAGTGAGGTTTAATTTCAAGTCCTTTTATTTTGCTTTAAAAAATTCAGAGGAGCAGACAGAATATTGGTGCCTGAGAATAATTGATTATTTGTTGCTTAATTATAGTTGTGCTATTAGTGTGCAAGCTGTACTAATGTCCCTGATGTATGAAGTTTGCAATGAAAATTGTAGTACCAAAGGGAAGAGGATTAGCAATTACAGGCAAAGAATTGGAGATGTGGCCATTTCATACTTCAGTTTTTGTTATGTTCTTCTTCTAATCAGTTGTGTGCCAAGGGAAGAGCTTTGCTACTATCCCATCATCTTAGTTAATGTGATTAGCCGTAAGAAAAGAGGTTTCCAGCCATGGAAAGCTTTTCCTGGAGAAGACTGTCAAATATAGGCCTGCACAACAATTGTTTACTCATATATTACTTGCTATCATAAGTTTAGGCTATGCATTTAGGTAATAGACTCAATGCAACTCTTTAGATAACATTACAAAATAAAGATTGTTGGTACAATTGGTTTCCTCATTTAAACTCAGCTTCCTCATGTCCTCAGGCAACGGGTTCAGCGAGAAGACCTCCAGGGTTCCTTCCAGCCCTATGATTCTATGATTCCATGATATCATCATCACTATCAACATAGTTCCTACAATCTATTTTTTAGTCTTTATGGAATATGATCATGTAATGCTGTTATTCTTTTTCTCTAAGTTTTGTAATATACCTATTATTCAATTGAGAGTCTTTCTTGACTAAAAATTTGACTCTTTTGCTTGTTAATGTTTCGTTTTCTTGTTAAACACACATACAAAAACACACATTCTCATTAGCTTCCCTTTCTCACTCAAAATAAACAATCATGAAGAACCTTTTACTGGAAGATCAGAGCTTATAACACAAAATGCTCTGATAACTCCACATTGCTTTATCTTAGAAGCGACTCAACAGCAAGATACTGTATTCTAGTTAAATATTTCTCCATAAATACCTTCACCTAAGAAGTCTTGGATTCAGAACATAATTTGGGATAGTATATCTTCAGAATCTAAAATGAGTTGTCCATTGCTTCTGTCTCATTAATAACAATGTTATTTGCTCAGAGATAATTCACACTAGACTGAGAATCAGAAGAAGTCTTACCTATTATTGTATAGGCCTTGGTTAGCCAAGCTTTACCAACATAGATATCACATAATTACAGTTTTCAACATGCTTTACTATTACTTCTATTAATCATGATAATTCCAACTACTGACACTATAATCCTGCAATATTTGAAGTGCTATAAATTGTCTAGTGTAGACCTTGACAGAAATTTGGGATGTTGACTTCTGGTGCTGTTGAAACAAAGTGGTTTTGATTAGATTAAAGTAGTTTATCTAATATACATCGGTCTGCCCTACAATAAAAGAAATGATAAGCTATTAGAAATGATTGGGAAGCGTAAAGGAATGCCAAGAGATTGTCTGTTGCTGTTTATTCCCACCATGTCATTTATAAGGTAGGACCACTTCAGATTGCAGCCCATATTGGTGAAGTCATGCTCAAGCTTTAAATGGATAAGGTTGAAAGAAGAGTAAATGAAATGGAGCAAATGGAATACTGTTGTTGAATAAAATAAATAAATAAATCCAGTGATATCACAAGAGATAAAGGGGTGGGTGGGTATAAATATAAATCTATTTGTTTTAACATATCGGTCTTGTTGCCCCCATGCCATCCTCCTATGCCTTTCATAAAATACTTCAATAGAAGAGAATATTTGTAGCTCAGAGTTGAATAGTGGGGTCCTTAGTGATTTTTTAACTGTATGGTTTTTCTGCTGATGTTTCATTACCCAACAAGGTAACATCATCAGTGATGCTGGGTAATGAAGTGTCTGCAAGAAAACAACCAAGCTCAGAAAGCATCCACCTAAAATACTTCTCAGATATCCTTTATTGTTTCAATGTTATCAATCAAATGATAAGCCATTGCTAGTGTGCAAACTCTTTTTCTTAATTTGGATATATTTTTAGGCTGTTAACCATTTAGATTTTGAAAGGGCTGAACTCTTAGTTCTTAGTTAAATTAAAAAAGATAAAAACAAAACAATTCTAATAATATCTACAATATATCCAAAATCACTGCTGATAATTTCAGCAAATTAAGGTTGTAGCCAAACATAATGTTCCAAGGATCCAGTACAGAAACATAATAACACCAAATTCATGATATGAAAATAACCAATTCATGTCCTGTCCAAATAGCTCTTCTAAACCTAAGAAGAGCTCTTCATATCTAGGGAAATTTTACAGATACCTCAATTCTTGAAAATCCCGAGAGAACTTCTAAATGAATAAATGAAGCAATTCCTGGATATTTCTTCCTAAATTTTTCTCAATCACATATAGTTCAGCTACTTGTAGCTTCAAAGCTGATGGATTACTACTTCTTTTAATCTTAACTTTCCTTTTATCTGTCACATTTATTCCAATCTTGCAAATAAATTTAACAGTTCAGATTATGGAGACTGATAAAGACAGGTATGCAAGGGAGACATCTTCATATTTTTAGGAAAGCCAAACAGAGAATTAACATGGAGTGCATTTCAGACATTAGATAGAACAGGTCTTTCTAACACTTCAGGATGTTCCCATAGCTTCATAGAGTTGGTCCCTATAATCACTACAACGGTGCTATAAGATAGGCTGTGTTTATTATTTCCATCTTGCAAATATGGTGGTTTCAGGATCATCCTCCTTTACAATTGCCATCAGAATAAACCATATTGGCCTATCTGCACAGTTGTCAAAGTTTAACAAACTGTGCTGTATATTGAAGTGGTTAGTGTGTTATAAAATTGGGGAGCTACTGGTTCAGATCACCACTAAACCATGCAATCTACTGAGTGGCCTAGATCAAGTAAGTGTTTTCAGCAAAATGATCTATCAAGTTTTTGAGGAATTAAGAGGTAAAGAGTGAACTATATTTGTTAATCTCATTGGAGGAAAGGTAAATTATAAATAAGCAGCCCATGTGAGTGTTTTTAAGCCTTCAAAAAGTGCTGTGTAAATATTTATTATTAGAAAATCTGTTCATATCTAAAATTCCATCCATTGAAATGCTTCATCGACTTGCTAGATGAAGCTTTGCTCTCATACACAGATAAATACATATACACTGTTTCTCACCTGTCCTTTAAGAAGCTTTGTAGCAATTTGGATCCTGAGATTATCAGAACAAGGAATAAATTCTTGATCTCAAGGTCTGACATAATCAGACAAATTGTATTTAATAATAAATAATGGCAATGTAATGACTCTGGGGTGATAGCTTCAAGGGCAGGATCCCACAATAGCCGAGTGATAGCAAAGAAAGGAGATAGTGTTTTTATGGTGAATGTTTAGTTTTCAAATTAGCACAGTCAGGGTTAGAAAGAGGAAAGAGAATCTACCATTTGAGGAAATAATTTATGAAATGTAGATGGGCCTTCAGTTGGGAATAGGGCTGGGCAAAATGTTAGTGGCTCTTTGTTCTTGCAGCTGGCCTGTCGAATTACACACAGCTAGCATAGTAAATAATACTGCTATTGTCTGCCTGTGTCAGAGACAGACAGAAGGTACATTTGGACTTGATCCAAACACCACAAGGGCCACTCATAGTCACAGAGTCCAATTACTGCTTGCTTGCCTGTAAAATGCACTTTTTAAAAAAGCTAATTTAAGAATCACAGTATTTAATAGAGACTGTGTTAAAGGCAAGTGAAGAGGTCGAAACCCATGCTCTCCAGTCCTCCAATCTGGAAATAAAATAATGGTAGGATCTGCATATGTAGCATCAGGCATATGTATATGAAAACAATCAGGATATTTCTCCAATTTTAAAGTAACCATAAGATGAGAAAGAAGCTGACTAGTGCCTCTCAGCATAGTACATTGCATATTGTATATGTAGTGAAAGGCTTATCCAAGGAAATGCATGATTTGTTTTTCATAAATTGTGTTGTGAGAAAAATGCCTTTTCTCACCTATGTTCTCATTTAATCTAAACATCTATTTTGGAGGCACATTACTTAACTTTTCCATTATATTATTGTGTGACACTAGTGGTATGACTATCTACTACCTTAAATCAGGCTGGGATGGTGCTGAAACTATACCAGTTTCTGTGCTATGAAGCACCTTGGTCCTTTAGGTAAACTACTCTAAATGAATCTCGATTTCCTCATCTGTAGCTTGCAGGGTTGCTGTCCTTAAAAATATAATGCCTGAGAAAAGACTCAAAAAAATATTGAATTTATCTGTGTTTGAAATGAAAGGAAAAGTAAACATTTATTTTAAAAATGAGGGAATTTTTAAAAATAAAAGTGAGAGAAAAATTCATATCAAGCAAGCTTAACAGTTATTTGAATTCACTGCAATATAAATCCAACAAAGTATGGATCACAAATTAAAAAGAGAAATAAACACCCTCAAGGAAGTCATAAAATTTAAGTTAAGCATTATTGCTTTAAAAATGGACACTTGCTAAAGGAAGGAGCTAGGAAATATTTACATATGTGTAGAAGCTGATATTCAAACATGATTAAATGAAATAATTTGAGGAAATTATGTCAAATAGAAAAAACAATTTAATATGTTACATTTTGGGAAAGGGGTGGGACTAGACATTAGAACTAATGTATAGCTACACAATGACTAGACCCTATAGGTCTACATATACAATAATTCCACTGAAACTGGGTAGTTAAATGTGTTTCTCATTTTTACTGGTCTTTCCATTTTTGCTATAAAGTGATTGCATATTTCTCATAGTAAAATGATGGAAAACTACTTCTAATGTCAAAGAGGAAAACTCCATGGATATCTCCCATAAAGTATGTATTATTTATTTATTTGTTTGTTTGTTTGTTTATTAAAACACTTACAATATAATAGAAATAAGAATAAACAAGTTTAAATAAATGAAATAGGAACTACTAATTGGGGACAATAGGACAGGGATAGTAGGCACAATAGTGCATTCGTGCACGCCCTTTACTGACTTCTTAGGAATGGGATGAGGTCGATAAAGGTTAGTTTGAGGGTAAAAGAGTGGGGGTTTGAGCATGTGACAACAGAATCAGGTAGTGAGTTCCAGACATTACCACTCTGTTGCTGAAATCATATTTCCTGCAATCAAGTTTGGAATGGTTTACATTTAGTTCATATCTGCTGTGTGCTCTTGTGTTGTTGCAGTTAAAGCTGAAATTTTCATTAACTAGTAAGACATTGTAACGTATGATTTTATGTACTATGCTTAAGTCCAATCTTAGCTGGCGTAGTTCAAGGTTGTCTAAGCCTAGAATCTCAAGTCTTGTGGTGTAGAGTATTCTGTTGCGAACAGAAGAGTGTAGTACTCTTCTTGTAAAATACTTCTGGACTCATTCAATTGTACTGATGTCTGATATACAGTGTGGATTCCAGACAGCAGAGCTGCATTCAAGTATTGGTCTAGCAAAGGTTGTGTAGTTTGAACATATTTAATGATTTCTTAATAACATATCTAAGCATTGACTCATGGCAGCGAATGGTCTCTAGATTCTAATCTATAGTTATATTACAGGTAGTCCTCAATTTGCAACAGTTCATTTAGTGACCATTCAAAGTTACAACAGCAGTGAAAAAAGTGGCCATTTTTCATGCTTACAACCCTTGCAGCATCACTGTGGTCACATGATCAAAATTTGGATGCTTGGCAATTGATTCATGTTTATGACAGTTTCAGTATCTCAGGGTCATGTGACCACCTTATGTGACTTTCTGACAAGCAAAGTCAATGGGGAAGCCAGATTCGCTTAACGAACTTAACAACTACAGTGATTTGCTTAACAACTGTCATAGGTCATAAAAGTCATAAAATAGCAATAGCAATAGCACTTAGACGTATATGTCACTTTATAGTGCTTTACAGCCGTCTCTAAGCAGTTTACAGAGTCAGCCTACTGACCCCAAAAACCTGGATCCTCATTTTACCCACCTCAAAAGGATGGAATGCAGAGTCAACTTTGAGCCTGGTAGCAATCGAACTGCCAAATTCCAGGCAGCCAGCAGTCAGCAGAAGTAGCCTGCAGTATTGCTCTCTAACCACTGTGCCATCGTGGCTCATGATCGGGCAAAATTCACTTAACAAACATTTCACTTAGCAACAAACATTTTGGGCTTAGCTGTGATCGTAAGTCAAAGATATCTGTGCACTGTGGTGAATTTTTTCTTTGCTAACAGCCAAATATGAAAGAATGAAATTTAGATTTTGTTGTAAAGAAGGAATTGAGCCTTTCATTGTTCACCCTATGTTAACTACGTTGCACTAGAATCAATGTGGTGAAGGTAATTCCTCCGTTTCTCTCTTTAGCTTGATAATTTTGTCCCTTTACAGTTTAGATGAGGAAAGAAATATTGTGTATCTATGAGATACATTCACCACAAGGAGCTTTTAATGTATATACAGGGACATTATCAATCATTGTGTTAAATCCTTGACATGTAGGTGAGTTTATCCTCCGTCTCTTTCATCTCTAGATGTCTTGAGGAGTACTTCATTTGGAAAACATCCTAAAAGCCATGTTGGGTAACAAGAAGGGATAAAAGTGTAAACCTGCCGATTCATATTTGCCAGACCTCAATGTGGAGAGCACAGCAAGCCTTCTGTCAAGAAAAATTAGGATTTTCTCTTTTGCTCCTTTGAATCCTCAAACGATGCATCTTCTTTGTAAGAAAAAGAAAAAAAGAATTATCTCAATATTTATGTCAAAATACCAAACTTTTCAAAGGCAGAAACTTGGAGCTAGTTGTGAGACTTATGAGTCATTGACTGTTGGGATTGTTTGATTTGCCATAAAAAAAACCCTAAGAAAAACTTTTATTTTTAAAATGATGGATAAGGATAGTACTTTCTCCACAAAAGCAACCTTCAATTATTAATAGCAGGGCTTGTGTTCAGCAGAGAGAGGGACAGAGAAGAAACCATGCTCTTTGATGTCTAGATATCTAAGTGAAATCTCTCTTTGCAATTACCCCCCCCCCTCTCTCTCTCATATTTAGGAATGGTAATGTTTCTGTGACACAAAAACTGCTGATTGTCAGGAAATTTTGTAAAAATATTATACATTGAAATGATCGTTTAAAAAGTCAAATCTGTTATAACATCAGCTTTTTTGCTGAATTGTGTGGTAATTCTGCTTGAAGATGATGTTGAAAATCTATGCAACTTAAAAAAGAAATAATTGTTAGACAGTTGTTCTGTATATTTGTAATGTTCATAGGAAAAACTTTCTTTTTAGCTATACTGAGCTAAGTTAATATAAGCAAATAATTATTTATTCATTTATTCAAATTTATATATCTGCCTTCTTATAAATATATGGCAATTAAAACAAAAGTGATACGTGAATCATACAAAAAATCAGTGTAAAAATCATAAAATTCATAGGCATGGTTACCACATCAAGCAAAAATACTCCATACAACAATAATACCCAAAACACTCAATATGTTTTCCACATTTCCTGCTTCCCTGTTCATTGGCAAAATCTTTCAAGATGTTTTAAAAGGCCCATAGGGTTGGGAATCTAATCTCTGGGGAGATTTTTTAAACAAAAACAAATTTTTTTGCTGTATTATATGGTGAATGAGATTTTATTTAAAGATGGTGTGAAGAATCCATACAATATAAAAAGACTATTTGTGAAATACTTCTTTCCAAATAGTTTTCTTCCCCTGAATTTCAAACTTTATTGATATCATACAGTATTATGAATATTTTCATAGAAGCAATAACAAAGTTGCTAGCAGCAACTAAGAGACATTCAGCCTGTCCTCTCCAATAAGGTTCATCTTACTTCCCTAAATACAAACACCATCTAGGAATATATACCTAATGTACAAATGAATTTTGATTCATAAGAATTAATTCTATAAGGTAGCAATTAGATTGTTGCATACTACTGTTTTTTGTTTTTGTTTTTTTAACTTTTGTTCCACAATTTTTCTAAGGCTCTTATCTTCAGCTGGAGAGATAATGAGAAATAGTGATTTGCTCTAGATAGTCCATAAAATGTATTGTCAGATAGAAATTTGATGTTGACTTTACTCAGTCATAATTGTGATAAAATACTGGCTCCCTAACAGAGAATTGTTCCAATAAAACTGTGTCATGATCTGATGTAATCGGCATCCTTTTCACTCCAACATCATCCACATTGTTTCTCAAATACACTGGATTAATGGAGGCTTCAGAGAATGCACATTTTTTGGAAAATTAGACCATTGTGTAGGTCCTTTGCAATCTTACAGTTTTATTACAGCAAGGGCTATTTAATCTGAAATGTCTTCAGGTGATAAAACGGTTTGGTCTCTTTGGAGCAATATATCTCTTGTTTATTGTGGACTACCTGTACAAACATTAACACATAACAAGGATTATTAACAGAAAGGTAATGACTCTTGTAGCCCTTATGAGACTCACTTAGTATCCTTTTGTGTCTATTATGGTTTATTTAAGCTTTTCTGTCACTGTGGTATATAGCACTACCCAGATGTTGTCAATATTAAGAAGTTAAACAAGAGAGAGCCACAGACTGCTTCAGTTACCCAAAACACCAACATTTTTAGTATTACAAATGTAACAATAAATATTTAGGCTGTCATATATTTCATGTTTGGAGATGCTCCAGCAAATCTACTTTATATGTAATCTTCACTCACTGTTTTTTTCCAAAATTGCAGCAAATCCCCTCTTTTTTCCTTTCTTCCTTATGATTCTCCTCCTTTCTACTCCAAAACTAAGTTGGAATAAATTGATGCACTTTTCTATCCTTAAGTCTATCCTCTTGCACAGAATTCAGAAATCTCTGAGTGAGATGGAATTGTAAATTACTCATGCAATAGGAGGAATTGTAAATTACTGGAATTGTAAATTACTTATGCAATAAATTACTCATGCAATATTATTTTTGCTAACATTTATTTAATTAGAAAAAATGCAGAGAAGAGCAACAAACATGATTAGGGGTCTGGAGATAAAACATATGAAGGGATTGGATGTCTAGTTTAATGAAAAGAAGGACAAGGGGGAGATATGATAACAGTGTTCCAATATCTCAGGGGCTGCAACAAAGAAGAGGGAGTCAAGCTATTCTCCAAGGCACCTAAAAGCAAGACAAGAAGCAATGGATGGAAACTAATCAAGGAGAAAACCAACTTAGAACTAAGGAGAAATTCCCTGACGGTTACAACAATTAATCAGTGGAATGATTTGCCTTCAGAAGTTGTGGGTGCTCCAACACTGGAGGTTTTTAAGAAGAGATTGGATAACCATTTGTCTGAAATAGTATAGAATTTCCTGCTTGAACAAGGGGCTGGATTAGAAGACCTTCAAGGTCTCTTCCAACTCTGTTATTCTATTTTTCTTAGGGTATAATTAATTTTTTCTCAGAAGTGATACTGGATAGCATTGTTTACTGATGTATTTTCAGTGAAAATGTTGAAGACAAGAATATCTGTTTACCTTTTTAAAACATTATGTCATTAAAATGTTCCCATTCCTTTCTAAATTAATTCTCTCATTTAATTCATTCCATTTATTTTATTCACAAATGTTTCACTAAATCATACATTGTTTCCAATTTTCTAAATTGGAAGTGAAGTGGGGGGAAGTAATTATGGAAAGTTTATAAAGCGTTCCCATAGAAGCATGATACCTACTTGAAAAGTAATGTGTTAAATGTTTAAAATTTAAATGAATATTAACATTAATGATAGAATTGAACTGGCATAGATCATTGTTTAATTATATTACATATTTATATTTTTTTCTTTTCTTTTTCTTTTTAAAATGTAGCGTGTAGCTTTAATGTACTACGCAGAATCCGAATGGAAGTTATGTTCTATATTAAGTGTTATAATTTCAGGGGAAAGATATAAAGGTGTCATACTCCAATCAGTGAGCACAGGAGGAATTTTGTTTAATGAGAAAAGATAATAGACAGTTGAAATAGGACAGACAAAGAATATAAATATAATGATCTGATTTGAGATGAAACAAATAAAAATAAAATTAAGAAAGTTAAAAGAGGGGAAAGCTATATAGAAAATGTAGAATGGAAATTAGATATGGAATGGTATATAAAAATGAGCATGGATTTGAATTGGTGTCTGTACAAAGAGATGTAACCCGGGATCAGGCTGCTTTCAGAAAAGAGGATTTTATGTTTTTCATGTTGTGTTTTCTTGTTGTGTTTGTTTATGTTTGTTTCTAAAAATCAATTAAATTTTCTTCAAAAAAAAAAAAAGAATATCTGTTTACCGATATCCCTTTTCACCTTGTTCTCCCAAAGCATTGAAAATGGTGTCCTTGTCTGAGAACCAGATGTATTCCTCTCCATCTAGTCAATTGTCTTATACCAGCATATGACCATACCTGAACAGCTTTTTAAAAAAACTTCTAATTATCTTTGTTTAAAACACCTTATGCTACTGGATTTGCTGTGCTTTTTAGTGACATTATATTAGTTATTTCATCCCAGACATACTGATACAGCATAAAGGAATAAAACCAGCACAAATGAATAGTGGAAAAATTACTGAAAAGCATAGCAATAGCAATAACACTTAGACTTATATACTGCTTGATAGTGCTTTACAGCCCCCTCTAAGCAGCTTATAGAGTCAGCCTATTGCGCCCAACAATCTGGGTCCTCATTTTACCCATCTTGGAAGGATGGAAGGTTGAGTCAACCTTGAGCCTAGTGAGATTTAAACTGCCAAATTGCAGGCAGCTGGCAGTCAGTAGAAGTAGCCTGCTGTACTGCACTCTAACCACTTTGCCACCATGGCTCATAGCAAAGTGTCTTGGTGCGAAGATATAGATAGATGATCAGTTCTCCCAGGTAAACCAGGTAGGAAATACAACCAGATAAGCAAATTCTACTTTAATGTAGAATTAATAGAATATTGGAAGTCTGAGAGTACAAACTTTATGAAACTACTTTTATCTGCTTGGTCAATTAGGGCAAGTCCTTCCTAATTTACTTTTCTGAACATTAAGCTCTTGGGGGCTCCTCCCTCTCTGGTTTGATTGTTTTGTAGGCAGCACCTTTTCCCTTTATTCCCCAAAGTCATGCAGATATTTCATTACGAGCGCAAAAGTTATTTTGTTAAGTGTTTCACTCCAGCTATAAGAATAGTTTATGAATCAGCCATAGAGATAAATGTTTTTCATGTATTGTCTGAAGTATAAACTTGGGAGGTGAATCAAAATCACCTATTCATATATTCTCCTTAAATGGGGTCCTAATAAAACTGATTTAGTACTAACATTATCTATACAGCAAATATGTAATAAAATCTACAACTCAACATAACCCCATTTTTAGGATGATTTCCAAATTCAGTATATTATAATATTCATTATTCAATAATGATTAATAATAATAAATAATATTAATAAATAATGATTAATAATAATAAATAATAATAATAAATAATAAATAATAATAATAAATAAATAA